>KN835228.1:0-27054 GCA_000827255.1 Suillus luteus UH-Slu-Lm8-n1
CATCCTAGATCATATCTTCAAATTCATCAAGGCTGATAGTGACCAAATCAGTAGTAACCAGACTTTCGCAGCACTCGCCAGAACCTGCAGCGCTCTCAGTGACGCCTCGTTGGATGCTCTCTGGAGCGAGCTACGTAGCTTGTACCCGCTAGTGTCATGCATCTACGATAACAATATGAAGTTGAATGACGAGGCACGTCTCCAGCACCCACTGTGTGTTGCTCCTCACGCTGATCCTCTTATCGAACAGGGTACTTCAGAAATTGACACTAATGCAGGACCAGATTTATCTGTTTTTCACAAGTACGCGTATCGCGTCCACAAAATAGAGCTTTCTGGATATGAAGGGGGCTGGAGGGCCACAGCTGTTCCTGATGACCTGGGAGTGTTTCATGTTCTTCGAGTTCCTACTCCACTCCTTCCCAATCTCACCCACCTGGCTTGGACTGATGAACTTAGTCTTGCTCTGCTTTGGCCACTGCTCAATCCACGTTTATTGTCTCTTCGCATATCAAGCTTTCAGTGGAGCCGAAAATCCACTCCGTTACTCCTGTCCAAAATCCGGGGACTCTGCCCGGAGCTGAATTCGCTGGGACTGTTATTCTATCTGTCGGAAGGATACGAAGCTATAGCCGAAAGCTGTTTATCCCGAGTGATTTGTTCTTGGAAGAAGCTCGAGGTGCTGGATTACAGCCCCGTTGGTTGCGAATGCATCCTCAGCCTTTCGGCATTGACATCTCTCAGAATCCTTCGGTTGCGCATTGACAACGTATCTGACCTCGTTCTGCCCCCAAATTCGCTCTCATTTCCATCATTGCACACTCTCCAATTCCAAGCCAACAGCCTAGCGACTGCTAATTCCATCCTTCACGCGATGAGGAGCTTGCCTAAATCTATAGATATTTTCCTTCCGGTGTACCAGTCTGGGAATGTTGGTGTGGAAACGGTCGAGCCCATTCTGCAGCCCATCGGTCAAAATGTGTCTTGCAGCAACCTCGAACAATTTCGCATGAACGTTCCCGCCTTTCTGAGTGGCAGTACCGACAACGGCTCTAACGTACTTCGACCCCTTTTCCTTTGCTGCAACCTCCGTGTATTGCGCATAATGATGACGCCACTGTTCTTGCTCGCTGATAATGATCTGCGTGCCATGGCTTCTGCTTGGCCACTATTGGAGGAAATTGAGCTGTTCGACTGTCGCAACCTGTACCCGCCGGCTCCCTCCCATCCCTTGCCTAACCTGGACCTCCCTGATGATCCCCCACCTGTGCCACCCCTGCCTGTTGGATTCCCACCTATACCACCCTTTGCTGTCATGCCCCCAATGTTATCATTACACCTAGATGCAACGGGACCGTATCCAGATTTGGGCATGACTGACCCACGTAGCAATCGGACTGCTGAAATCACCTTTCACGGTCTTATTTCGCTTCTGGAGTTGTGCCCCAACCTTCGCTTCTTTAATCTAGCTATCGACGCCACCAAGCTGGATGGACTGCGGGGTGATAAACCAGGCGGCGGTGTTTGCAATCGACTGGTCAAATATCCTAGACTTATTGATTCTCACATCAGTGACCCAGAAGCGGTTGCTCACATCCTCCTTGACATACTTCCTGAACTTGAGACCATTTGGGGGGAGGGTTCTCCTGGTCCTTTTACGGACATGTTCAACCCAACACTACCTCAAGGATGGGAACAAGTTCACGAAAGAATACGAGACTCTAAAGTAGCCAGGGGGCTGTGACGTTGCCATAATGGTTCGACTCCAGCGACCTTATTTCACTATGATATATACGCCTCCGAATCATGTTTGAACGAGTGTATGTACTTTAGGACTTGTCACCATATGTAGACACACACCTACCAGTATTGTGAGATGGTTTTCGCGTTTTCGCTGTTCAATGAAAAGCACTTGCATGATAAAACAGTTATAAAGATAACGAAGTAGAAATAACCAGAATACAGGGTGTAACATACGTAGTTAAGCATCGGCCATCTCGATGTCACCTACGTTATCACCATTATTTAGTAGCGTTTCTGCAGCACGCTTGATAGTAGCAATCTTGGCTCGCATAACAGCAATTGCTTCTGGAAGTAGACGTTGTGGAGGATAAAATCCTTCAGACTCTATGCTAACTATGCAGGGATATCAGTTGAAACACGTGGGACAAGGCGAGGACGCATACATAAGAAATGGTCTCGAACTCGAGCAAGTTGAACACATCCTTCAAAATCTGGGTGTCTGTACACTTCTCTACTCATCGTCTCCATTCGCGTTTTCTTATTGTCCACGCTGACAGCTTTCGTTCGGGGATCCACTCGAATGACACCCGGCGAGAAGCATTTTTGGAACTTTTCGGCAAGTTCTGGAGGTACGGGCTTTTTTGGGTTCAAAATCACCAACGGTAGTAGTCGATATGACGCCGTCGCTGTGACTTGGAGGTTAGACATCCGGCTAGTGTCGCTTCACAATGGCCACTCACCAACTGGACAAAATTTTGCGTGATCTTTCCCGACTCCCTTGACAGCATGTAGCTCCATGTCAACTGCTTGCCCAGGTCGTAGTTTTGTCAGCACAATGTTTGGATTCGTAGGTGCAGGAGGATTGTCTGCCATGACAATCTCTTGCTCTCCTTGTGGAACCCAGTTGAAATGCGAGGACAAGACCTCATAGTTTGTATACAGCTTGTTTGGATCTGTAGTATCTTTGGGCGCATTCTTCCGACGCTCGCAGGCAACTTGTAACCGAAACACGAGTGTATTGCGGTCGGTAGCCTGATCATTTTGAGCTGTCAAAGAGATCAGTACAAAGAACATCTGTGGCAACTTTGTTCAACTAGCTTTGTTTGATATCCATGAGGGCCGGATCAACGTTTAGAGGCACGAGGCCAATTCGCTGTGCGAGTACTTCATCGACGACAACCGACGTGTTGTCCCACACGTAAACTCTTTCGATACAGATTGTTGGAACCTAGAGTACGTCAGACGATCGCGCTGCGAATGAAAATTAATTTGACTTGCCTCGGCAAGCAGTATTCTCCTGTATGCATTTGCGATTGATGCATCCACACCTACTAGGTCAAATTCAATGGAGCGGCTCGATAATCTTTCTATTTTGACAGTCAGTCCCTATCCTTGCAAGGTCGTGGATCAGTCGAATACGGATCGAGCTTGAGGGCCATGACGCACCTTCTTGAATCTCTCAAGGTCCCACGAGTGGTCCTCGTTTGGGTAGTGTCCAGGATAGTTCGTGCTGGAAACATGGGAAACACGTTCTGCGTGAACCCCAACGTGTTTCCTGGGGTCATATGTGATTGCTGGCGGCATATCTTTAGTAAATGTGTATGTGAGGATGGGCCAGAAATTTTCAGGATGGAAATCCCGTGACCTCCGTGTCAGAATTCGGATGCTGACTCCTGAGCAAGCTCGCACCAAGTCCGTTTAGCAGAATAAAGTGTGTTTCGTTCTATTGTCATTTGTGTCTCGCTCTTCTTTGCCTGTGTACACTAAAACCTTTTGTTCGCTATGGCCAGCGCCACCCTCCATTGTTATGGTCTCACATACTTACAAGATCACTCGAGCTATTTAGCTACTGCTGTTATGAAGTATTACCTCAGACGTTTGCCTTCACGCGCACGATCTGAGGTAAGATACCTATTTTTATCTACTTTCACTTTACTTACTTCGAGCAGAGTATCTGTCTATCACAGATCCGCGTGAACTTGTACTAATCTCTCACTCCGAGTCCCGCGCGCTCCTTCAAATTCGAAAGCTCAAATGTTCATATTCCAAATGCCCAGAGTTAAAAACATGTCCAAAACTCGGTGGGGAGTTTTTCACGGAACACTAGTCTACATTAATACACCATCGCACAATCTCCTACAATCTCTCGCCCTCCCAAAATTAACTCGGATTAAATCGTCCAGAACCTGTCTGGTGAGCTGCGTGTCCCAGATATGTTTTAAGGTTAGCGAGTCAGTAGTCTGTGGAGCTTGCATGACGGTCCATCATGCAAGCTTCACAAACTACTGACTCGCTAACTCAGAACATATCTGGGAGTCGATGGACTGGGTTCGGAGGTTAGCCTTTTCGATCAAGTTGCATATCTCCTGTTCATAGCAACGAGTATATGGTGTCAATCAATCAAGCGAATTGACAGCACAGCTACTTACGAGAATCCACCTCTGGACCATCTGGTCACCGATCGGCAGCATGATTTGCATCGGAAAGAGCAACCTTTCGAGCCAGCCAATTAAAATATCAGAGGGTATAGTGTATACAGTTTCAAATGTTGCTCGGAGCACCAGAAGATGAATGATGCGATACTGAGAGATCGATGATATGGGGCCGCGCTCCAATAAGTCGTCTACGACGGAAACGAGATGATCGTGAGTGATGATGCCAAGCGCAACAAGATCGCCAAATAACGCTGCTGCGTTAAATTGTTCTTCTTGAAGAGTCTCGTGTGTATCGTTCAAGTTAGTTTTCTCCAAACCAGTCGCATTAAATGCGAAGTAATCGCCCGAACACTTTGAAGTGGTTTGGTACATCAACTTGAAAAATTGGGCACGAAAGATCGACATACATTATGGAAAGTCATAAGTAAAGACCACGTCGCAAAATTACGGAGGTGCACGCGCACATCGTGAGCGACCCAGCGGTTGGTCAAATCGAGTTCTATGAGGACTTCATGTATGATTAGTGCCACAGTCCGGGTATATTGCAGTCGAGCAGGCTTCATTGTAGATGGACAAGGGGTGGCATATCCGGGTCGTAACGTGTTGCATCCTAAAGAAATAAGACTGTAGGTGTGGATCCAATATCGGTCTCGTCATTCCAAAGCCACGAAAATACCAGGTGGCTGAATAAACTGGTGACTGTTCCTCAGTTGTCGGCCTCGGTGGCATCCTTGCCTGAGGGGCAAAGCCCGATTCGGACCTGGCGGACCTCACGGATCTTCCTGGCGAAATGTGCCAGGAGAAAAATTTAAAAGCTTTATCTTTGGCCAAAGTGACGGCGTCAGGGTTGTATGTACCAATCATGATCGGAAAGAGGTGATGGTAGAGTGAGAGAGAAGCAAGTTGTGATATTCCACACAGTGGAACATGGCCTTATATGCTGCTGAATAGTGGACAATCCACCACAGTGGCTAACGTCCACAGCCAGTTAAGGCATTTGCAGTGTGGAACAAAAGACGTCGCATTTTAGATCGAGGTTTGGGCGCGTTAAATGAACCAGGACGAATGTCGACGCTGCAGCGATCTGTGCAGTGATGAACGTTGAACGTTCTGAACGGTAAGACTTTGGCACGTAGTACTCCATCGTGAGCGACGATGGTGTGCAACTTTGTATAGCAAATCCCTTGGATCCAAATAGCCGGATTTCAATAAGCAACAATGAACAGACGGAAGAGAATGGGATTGGTCGGAGTTCAAAAACGTCAAAAGTCGTTTGTGCGATAAGATCGGATCCGAAGCAGTACTTGTTCCGATTTCCGCAATTATCGGACCCATGTGCAGACTGAGATAAGCACGAAACCACTAAAATTACGCATGTACAAGAAAGCAAGTGAAAAAATAGAAAGCACATCGACCAATTAATTGGGTTTCCCCCATACAATACTAAAACCTCTCTATCATACAAGATATCCCCACCACCACAAAGAACAAAGCATCCACATCCACATCCGCATCAAGGCTCGTTCATCTCTTTCTCTTGCCGACAACACGAAAGCCATGCGAACCACATCATAGTACGGAGTTGGAGAACGTCCTCCTTCCACGCCATAGATTGGTTTTGTTCTCGGAATTCGCGTGTCAATTTCTCACATCGTGCGATGTTCTCGGGGCTGACGAAATCGACTGCGACTTTGATACAGTCTGCGAGATTGCATACCTATATTGAAAATTAGCATCAGAGAAGAACAGAGAGCCAAATGACGGACCTGATGAGCGCAACCAGCTGGAATGAATATAGCTTCTCCTGGTCTCTGATATACCCGGTGGCTCTTTATGCCATGCATATCATACAGTTCTTTTCGTAGCTGACTATCCAGGTAAAACTGTTGTGAGTGGATCGGGTCGTGTTGATATGTGCCCTTGAACTTTCTCCGAAGGAAATTACGCAGTTTCTCTGCATCTTGGGCACGGAAGAGGTCCCATACCGCACATCCTGGTTTGCCATCTGGTGTAGCAGACGCGTACGTCATAATATTCACGGCATCGGCCATGTCCATGTGAAGTCTTGTTGACCCCTTGCTGCCTGCCGACTCGAATGAAGACATCGCATTGTACATCTTGGGTCCTGCAATGAAGGTCAATTAGTGGCTGATCGATCTGTGGTCATCGCGATGCTTACCCAAATCTGGTGCAACCGTATTACTAGGGAAATGTGAAGCAATATTGAGGGTCCCATCCCGACGAACATAATTGGGCACGGGTACAGCCCGACTGAAATCCTCAAAAAGTTCAGGAAATGCAGTCTTGAAATCCGTTGATGGTGGCCAATCCTAGAGATGCACACTAAGCGTGTATCAGGAATCACGCTCGTAATGAACGCACCTTGAGCTTCCAGCACTCCACTCTCCCTTCATATTTTCCGAACCAAGAAAAGAACTCGCCCACCGTCACACGCTTATTCACATCGCTCTGGCACTCCAGAATGAGGCAGCTCTGAGAGGTGTACTTCTGTACGAAATACTCAGGCGTCCACTGAATCTGGAACTTGGACAGCAACTCGGTGACCACGATTGGATCTCCTTTAGCCCACAACGGGCGGAAAACTTCCTCCGTAAGCTGCGAATCCGTGATGGTGGTGGTCGGATGTGAAGGTATTTCACTTGACGGAGTAGAATTCTGATCAGTGGACGGTGGCACTACAGGGGCCGACAGTGGTGGCTCCGCGACCTGTGGAGCAGACAATGCAGTTACTGGCGCCGATTCCGAATGGAAGACGCCGTCTTGTGATAGGCCATGTTGGGGAGTAGAGGCGACTGACGGCTCTGGCGGTGATGTAGATGCATCGCCACCAATCTGCGAATCTGGAGCCTGGGCAGAGGACGTGCCCCCGTTTGCCTGTACTTGGTCCACCTGTAGCGATGGATCTATTGGTTCGACAGCAGGAAGTGCATCATTATCCGGCTCCCGGAGCATAGCTTCCATATCCTTAATCGCCTGTGCAAGCTCGGCCTTACAAAAGCGCGACATCGGCGAAAAGTCCTTCGCGTGATGTTCGTTTCGCCGCGTGCAAGACAGGAAAAATGGGTTGCTATGAGCGTGTTTTTCTCTGCGGGCCTGGAGAGCAGCAATCTCAGCCTGGCCTGCCCCAGGTTTATCTTCGGTGAGATCTTTCACTTGTTCAAAACATTCTGCACATGCTTCTCTGCCGCATAATCGGCACATCCAACTGCTGGAGAAAATCGAGGTCATGCAGGTATCTGTAAAAAACATTTTGAGGCAAACACTAATAACAAAGGATGGTGTGCCACTGACCACAAGTGGCGCGCACTTCGCTTTCTCGGGTCCTCCGGATGATCTCTGGGTAGTTCAAGTGTTGCAGCTCCTGAAGAAGCGTCGGGAGAAGAGCCTCAGCTATCGTCCTCTAATTACTCAAATGGTCAGACTCGACATTTCGTCCAAACTCAGAACAGATTATTTCTCACTTTCGTTCGCCGTATATGCGTGTGTGTAAGCGGGACATTCCAGTTCACGGGAAAACTCATGCTTGGTGCATCAGCTCGCTGGTTCTCGACGAAGCTGACGCCAACAATATTTCTTTGATTGTCTTTCAAGAAAAATCGTATGCCTTGGAATCTGCAGGTGTCACCAGCCCAGCGACGTGTGCATGACACACAACGTGGGAACTGTTCAGATCTATACCGATTTGACATGCACCGAGCGAATTGTAATTCGGGATGCAGCTGAGCTGCGTCGGTGTTTTGTCCATGCTCGCCCGTCACAATGCGCATGGGAGCTTTTAAACGTTTAAAAAATATTGGATGTCGGGGGTAATAGCGGCTTACCTTCTGCTGTTTTCTCCTTGCCTTTGTCGTTAGGGGGCGGTGCATAAGAAACAGTGGGCATCAACTGGGCTACAGGGCAATGAGTAACCGCAGCTCTACCCGTGCATCAACTGACCATTTTGGGCTGCAATCTGTGCAGCTTCGCTGCGCTTCTTAGCGTTGTAACCCCGCTTGGATGAACCTTGGGTATATCATCAGCCACGAAGAAAAATACGACGGGAGATGCAAGGCAAATGTACCATTTCCTTCGGTAGTCTTAGCTTTAGTTTTTGCCTTCTTAGCCTTCGGTGCCTGGTCATCTTCAGTCGAAGAACGCTTTTGTGGGGGAAGCGGAGGTGCGTGATACAGGAAAATTCCTGCTGGTGGGTGCATGGGAGCCATCTCATAAATCGGCTGGCCTGGCATGGGAGCCGTGAAGCGGGCCGCTATACGAACAGAAGCTCTTTCAGCATGCTGCAAGGCTTTGGATCGGTGTAAATTGAGAAAACGAGGGTAGGAATGATCAAGAGATGATAGTTACATGAAGCAGGGTGACCTGGTGGTAGTTGTTGAGGATGGAAATTTTGCGCGGGGTGGAACTGAGCTAAATACAAGGTCAGTGGCGCAGTCATATGAGCCAAAACATAATAAGCTAACTGTTCGGTGGATAGTCGCCCGATAAGGCTGGAGTAGAGACAAAGGGCTTGAATGAGAATTCACGTGCATCTCGCATGCTTACTTACCTGTTCGCTCGTCTGAATACATTGGTGCGACGATGGGAGATCCATAGGGAGGATTTGACATATCTGCTTGAGATGGCCAAGAATTTGCTGGCATTGCGTATTGTGCAGCGTCATCCATCCTTGATCTGCCCTGGCGCGGTACCATGTCACCATTAGGTTCAGTATGCATATGATGATGAGGTGGCAATGGGTATGGTCGAGCTAAAGCTGGACCATTGTCAATTCTACGTTTAGGTACGGACTGGTCGTCACTGGGTTCCCAGCTTGCTGCTCTGAGATGGAAAGAGGAAGCAGACTCTATTGACTGATTATAGTTTGGCTGTTGCTGATGGGAAGGATGTTGGTACTGAGAAACGGCGACAGGCGATGGAAGATGAGTAGCATGGGAGTAGACTGAGGAGTCGGATGATGGATTGAGAAGCTGACTGATGGAAGTCCTCTTGTGGGAGTCATGCATAGTATTCATCGTGGCGGTTAACGATGAGAAGAAAATTAAGAGCAGGGAAAAGAACAAATCCGCTTGTAAAAAAGACGGACTTTGGTGTAGAGAAATGAGGTGTTGGGAGACCTCACCCAAATCCTCTCACTAAGTCGGCCACGCGGAGTACGAAAGAAACCTCCGGTACGGCGAATGCCGCAAATAGGTATGTTTAGGCTGATTTCTCCATCGAAGAAATAAAACTTAAAAGTGCCGAGATGTCCCTGCTGTGCTGTGTTACGCAGTCATCTTGAGTCATCGAACCTACTGTATTCTGATCGTCGTTGACTACCTTTAGAAAATTCATCTCATCTGTCCCCTGACCACAACTTTTTTACTCTCAACAGACTGCTTGCTTTTTGTAAAAAACCATGTTGCAATCGCGCATGGCACACCTTTACCCAATTCCCGCAACTTGTCAAATTCGGGCATCTTCCGAATCACTCTATTGCCAACCAATATCAATCCATGTGTCATACGTAATCTGCTAGAGTTGATAGAGTCACCCCATAAAACCCAAGATAAAAGCATGTTAACGCTTAGTGATCAACACGAACGAATAAAGAAAATGTCGAGGTATACAAATCTTAAAAATATTTGCACAAGAACGCGGCGACCTTCAGATATAATGGT
The DNA here is from genome assembly GCA_000827255.1 of Suillus luteus UH-Slu-Lm8-n1. Taxonomy (NCBI): domain Eukaryota; kingdom Fungi; phylum Basidiomycota; class Agaricomycetes; order Boletales; family Suillaceae; genus Suillus; species Suillus luteus. The sequence continues at coordinate 9,854 of KN835228.1, forward strand.
AAGACCATAGGCGCGACCAGTCTCGCAAAGCTTCCAAAGGTCGCCCAACGTAGTCAGTGAGGCGATGTAGGCGCATCTTGAAATTCAGAAGCATTTGTCGATGTTTCACTTGCAGTTGCATAAGATGTTTCCGATGAACTTTCATGGCATTCCTCTCCGTCTTGTGAGACATTTTAATACAGATTCAGCGGCATTCAGGTGGGAACAACATACCTGTCGGTGCGTGCGCATCCTTGGCAGTCGCAGATTCAGATTGGTTGACCGCATCATCCGTGTCATGATTATGAGCGGCTATAGAATAATTAATGTTGATGTTTCAAATAAGTTTCAGCCAGCGCACCAGGGAGTGATGCGGAGTTCTCTCCTGAAATCGCCGATCTAAGTAACACAAAGTCAGAAATAGAAGATTCAGCTCACCAGATTGCTCGAACGAATCAGAAGATTCAGAAGAAGGTGATGATCCGGGGGAATCATTATCGGGCAAGTCATTTGCCGGTTTCGAGGTTACCTTGTCCTCTCCTTTCGGGTCCGCGACTTTAACAGTAACCTCAGAACCAGCTTCAACAGGGGGATCGCCTTCGTCCCCTCTGGCTTTTGATGACGATCTGCTTAGAGAGCTGATTGGGGTCGTTCGACCTTCGGGAACGTGAAGCCGACGAGCTACAAGTTGGGCTTGAGCCGTCTGCTCAGTCGAAATGGTTTTCACCACCTCCGGCCGCAAGTCAGCCCACATCTGCAAAGCCTTGATTGATCCCCATTCGATAATCTTGTTGTTCAGCCACTGCAAAGACACAGGCTTGGTCAGGAAATCGTTGCATCCTGCCGCAAGGGCTGCCACTCTGTCGCTTTGGAGGGATGAAGCCGTAAGTGCTACGATGATCACAGCGGATCGGTAGGGCGATGATGAGGCACGAGACTCGGAGAATGCTCCCTCTGAAGGCGTATCAGATAACGGTGTGCCTGGAGTGTAGCCTGAAGAAGCTGTCAAACTCTCCAATCTTCTAATCTCTTTTGTCGCTTGTATGCCGTCCATAACGGGCATTTGAATGTCCATCTATCAACACGTCAGCTTGACGGGGGTGTCGTACGAAGGAACATCATACCAAAATCAAGTGAAAACCGCCATTTTGCCACTTCTGCACCGCTTCTTCTCCGTTCTTGGCCACGTCATACTTGATCTTCTTCCTCCTCATGAAGGTTGACAGAATGGTCTGATTGATTGGATTATCTGTTGCAACCGATTAGTGCGACTGTGTGATAAGATTTGAAGCCCATACCATCAACGATGAGCACGCTAATTGGAGGTATGATGCTTGAGTCAGGTTGACCCTTGCCTGCCTTCCCCAACGCAGCGGGGGGTGTCGACGGTTTCGTGTCATGAGTTGTCCGCCTTCCTGGCCTTCGCGCGAGCACATTAGGTTGAGTGTCAGGCGCTACTGGAGAACTTGGAGGTGCGTTACGCGATGGGGTAGATAGCGGTGATGAGGGGGCAAGTTCATCTGCCTGGGGAGAGGTTGCCCGTTTCCCCTTTCCTTTGGGAGTAGTGGAGATTGGGGTGAAGCCCTCGATAGGAGATGCTTCTCGCCGAGGGGGTGATACACTTCCCAATACATTGGAGTGCAAAGACGCAAACGAGAGTGGCGATTGACCTTGCTTCTTCTGTTCACTTTCCGATAGACGGCGGGAGGATGTCCCCCGTAGCCGTTCGGAACTGGGCAATAGAAACTGCGGCTTATCCCGTTCGACTGCAGCACTATTGGGTGATGGTGTGATAGGCTTCGCAGATTTTGCACGCGGTTGGAAGATAATGCCTGTTGGCTGTCCGTCGGGGCTCGAAATTACAAGCCCGGAAGATGGCGTCTGGCCAAGCCTTACAGGACTCTGAGTTTCAGGGAAATATTCCATGTTATCCGCGAGACCGAGGGGTGATGGAGGTGCGTGTGACTGGTGTTCACTTGTACTGTCCCTTGCAGATCGCGCAGATCGCTCAGAGTTAGACCGTGATGAATTCGATGGGCGAGAAGAAGGGGATTTGGGGCTTGTCTGGGTTAAATTAAAGAAAGGGGAATTGTGCGAACCAGGGCTCAGTGGCGAGGTAGCAATCGGGGAAAAGAATGGATCGACGATAGGCTTTGTAACAGCAGTGTGCAGCGCAGTGAGGAACCTGCGTGGCCCCGCGGGCTTAGGAATAATCATAACTTCGGGTGGACATGCGGGATAGGAGTGGGAAGCGAGATCGCACTGTATGATCTCTTTGACCAGTTTGTAATTGGCCAGGCTGGTGAAGTGAACGATTACTACGGGTATTTGTTGCAGCGGGGCCTGTGATCCGAAGCCTAGAGTACGGGCTACTTGAGGTGACGACTTTGGGCGGTGGTGAGCAGCTAGAGAAGGTCGTTTCCGAGAGTGAAGACTGAGAGGTATGGGCTGCTCCGCTCTGTACTTGCGCAACCTCTCCCGAAGGACAGATACATCGTCATCGATCATTACAAATGACAACGATGGAGCCGAGCGTTGAGTGCCATTCGAGGATGAAACTCGAGGCTCTTGTGATCCACGCTCTCGGCTTGGAGGGGCAGGAGCTTCGTTTGCGCCTGGACTGCCATCGACGTCAGCCTCTGACGATAGGTGACTGACATCCAACCCCCAAGCAGTGAGATAGCTCGTCAGGTGGTGTGCAAAGGAGCTTGTAGTGCTTGCATATAAAGTGACCTTCTTTCCGCGCAGAGTCTCAGCGAATTGAGCAAGCTCCTCGAGAGACGGCTCCGTTCCTAACCGAACCCCGCTAAGAAGCGCGTGAGATTGTTCAGACATTGCAGATGATTTAGCAGTAATCGCATCTGGCGAACCGCGCTGAAGTTCGAGCTTGACCTCATACGTCCTTCTTGACGTTATGCCATCAGGGACCTGGGATGAAAGGGACGCGCCGCATCGAAGAAGTAGCCTTCGAAACAGCATTGAATCAAAGTTCGGCTCTGGGCGCTCTGGAACGTTACAAGGGTTTGTGTTGGTAGGCGTCATGTCGTCCGTTGACAAATCCGGCAAATGAAAATGGTGATGGATTTCGAATGTGCAGTGTAAAGTTTCATCCTCATCTATGGGGATGGGCGAAGAGATGCCACTGGCTGACGAGCTTGGTCTCTCTGTAGACGGTGACAAATTGGAGCCCAAAGAGCTCGACGAAGCGACACTAAGGCCCAAGTCAATCGAGTCACCATGGCGTGCAGTATTGATAATTTGACGGACAACCTGTATGTTGTGAGACTGGGACTTTAACTGCAACGCACCCACTCACATGTGTTAACACATTGGATATCCCACACTCTACCCCCTTGACCGCAATATGCCTCATCCCAACGTCACTATGAAATAAGACCAGATCTGCGCCAACCTCAGCAGCCCTCCCGCTCGATGCATCTCCGACTCCTTGCAGCATCTCCCCGATATCGAAATCGGTGGCAGCAGTAACAGGCGGTCCAGGCAGCGTCAATCGAGGGGCTTTCGAACTAAAATTGCTGGAAAAAGCAGGGTTGAATGTGTCGGCACATAGATCTGGCATATTCGCAGAAATGTAGTTGAGATTCTTCATCGTCGTGAATACAGCAGACATGCATGCGGTGGGGACTGAGAGAGAGCAAGCTGCAAATTGCTCTTTCGCTGGGTCGAGTATTTGCGTTGGCGAGATCTGCAAAAGCGTTTGAACGACCATCTGAACGGAGTCCGCGAGTTCTAACGAAAGTTCGTGGAACCGAGAAGATTCGGCGATGGCATCTGTGGGGAGGGGCTGGCTAGGCTTTTCAGGCGAAGTAGACGTGGTCCTGCGGGGATTTTTTAAATGTTCTAGCTGTGATGGCAATGGCATGGAGGTTGCACGAGAAAACCGTGGAATGATCGGATTTTCATCGTGGTGGTGAGGAGTGAGTTGCTGAGGCCGAAAGCGTTGGGTTAGCGAACTTTCGAATTCGTCAGAAAGCTCGACCGGCGATTGCTTCTCTCCCAACGAGCAGAGATCTTTCTCAGAAAAATCAGATTCCCCGTCAGACGAACTGAGGACAACTTGGCGCTCTGCAGCTTGTGCAAGAGGTGCAAGTACAGGAGGGGGAGGCTCAGCAGACCACGTTACCGCAAACTTGCTCGGACCAATGGCTTCTGGCGCTATCAGTCCTTCTTCATTGACAAGAACGGATACCGGCAGACGATGAGCAAGAATAGGTTTGGCCCCACTCATTGATGATCACGGTGCCGTAGAGTCAGAAATTTACGACAAGCACCCGACTTGTAGTCCAAGTTTCGAACTGGAAAGATTGTGCAGAAGGGATACAGAAATAGGTGGTTTACAAGAAAAGGGAGTTAATAAGCCAGGCAAGGGCCAGGGAGGGATGCTAACACAGTGCTACACTGACCGCAACACTCGTCCTTTTTGAGCGTCACCCTTTTTTGGCATTCTAATTGGTTTGCGATCTTATAAGTACTTGCCACGCTCTATCCAGTGCACGAGTTCCTCCTCGGCGCTTTCTGTAGAAGACGCTTCCCAATACGCGACATTATCACCAAAATATATTGCGAAGCGCAGAGAAGCTAAATCACGTATGCATCATCACATCAGTAAGTCAACTCGACATCTCCTTCAGCAACCGAGTCCATGTCGTGGTAGCTGACTTTCTTGCCCCCAGCAGCCCTGGGATCTTCCTTCGCATCGGGTGGCGGAGGTGGCGGTGGACCTGAGCTTGTGGTTCCTCGGCGCCCTTTCCTGCCAATATCCGCCGCAGGTTGACCAAGGTCCATAGTAACTTGTGGCTTAGCGGGAAGTCCGGCATTAGCGGGAATTGTAACCTCCATCGGCTGCTCCAGATTGGGGGCATAGCCACTAATACGATCACTGAGTCTGCGCGCGGTGGTCGCTTCATCCCTTCGGATAGGTGGAGGAGGAGGAAATAGACCTGGAGGCCCGTATTGATATCCGAAATGATCCCAGTGACCATTATTTCCATAGGGTGGCGGAGGGAACGCAGCAGGATAAGTAAGATATGGATTCGGCCGGCCAAAGTCGGGAGGCGGGTATACCACTGCGTGTCCTTGAATACCGAACGCTTGGGGGGGAGGCTGGCTGTTCCCGGTGATAGGAGGTGGGTGTGTGAACGGCTGGATTCTATGTGGGTCCAGCGCGAAGTTATTGAAATAAGGGACCTGAAAATCCGGCGACCGTGAGATGCCGAAAGAAGACAAGATTAAACATGCGTACCTCGTCGAGCTGCTTCACGAGTTCAGGGTGCTTGTTCGCAACATGCTTCTCCACAAACGAGGTAGCCTTGAAGAGCTTCTGGCAAGTCTTGCACCGGAACCTCCCCTCATCTTCCTGCTTAATGTATTGCTCAACCGCTTTGCTCAGCTCCCTGCAACGAGAATGACATTTCCAATCATCTGAGATCAAAAGAGGTACGCACTCGTCGTAACTTTTGCCACCATATTCACGTGGGTCCAGGTCATTGCGATTGATCAATAGCGCAATCTTGCTATCAAACCACTCTAACCAGCGCTCATCTGCTCCACGTAATTAGCCAGACTGACTTTGAAAAATGCCGGAAACTTACCATTGCGCTTCCAATCTCTGTTCTCGGTTGGCTTAGGGGGCAAAGGTGCATCACTTTCTTTCTCATCATCCCTTTCCTTTTTTTCTTTTTCAGCTTCAGCAGCCTTTACCTCCTCGAGCAGTGACTTGGACAGAGGTTTCCTCACGTGCTGCAAGCACTTACGCTGCAATTCTTCAAGATGATCGGTAACAACAGCGCAGTAGTAGCATGCGTGAAACGCTGCCCGCAGATATGCAAGATATAAGTCCAGGGAAATAACAGCCTAAAATAAACCAAGAAAGCGAAAGTCAGTAACAATGAAGTAGAGCGCATCAGATCACACAAACTTTCTTCGCTTCCACGACTTTTTCATCAACCACTCCTTGGTCGTGAAGGTCTGCCATAATCTTCTCTATCCTCCGTTCTATAGCCTCAGATCCGGATTCTTTTGGTTCCGAATCGTCCTCATGGTCTGCATGTGCATCACTCATCACAGCATCCACGGGTTTTGCATCTCCGTTCGTTGCCGAGGACTCATGCCCTGCTGGATTAAATTGGCGTAGTGCTGTAGCTTCTTCCTCTAAAATAGAGGCCAAGAGCTTTGCGTTCGCAAGGTCTTTCTCGATGCGGTCTGGTTTGCTGGCGACCTCTGGGACATAACGAATTCTGTTTACAAAGGGCTTAACAGTGTGAGCAACATGAAGCTTGAAGCCTTCGATCTATCATATCACATCAACAAAAGCCACAAGGTACGGAACAGAGATCTTCACCTTTTTATCAGTCAACTCAGTCATAACAACTGTCATATCAGCATCATCACAGAACCTGATCCAGCCAGCGCGATAGTAGTTGCGTTTCTGAAGGGGATCGCCAAGCGCTAGGTACATGTATCCTGGCACCTTACTACATGCCTGTAAAGCCCTAATGAGTTCTCATAACCACTACAGAACAACCACACTTACCTCCTCCAGCTTCACACGACCGATATCAGGCGGAATAGTCCGAATCATGACCTGGTTGCCTTCCGGAGCGACAGCAATCTCTTCGCCGCGATTGTTGCGTTTGTTGTCATTTACAGTTTTCCCGTTGACCTCAGCGCGGCTGGGCTCCTGTTCACCAGTGTCGTCCTCAGCGTCGAGGTTAAACTGCATGTCATCATCGCCACCAGTCTTCGCATCCTCACCAGCCTCGACTGTCTCCTTAACGGGAGAAGTTGTGTCTGTTTCAGGCTCGCTCAAGTCAGGATCAAACTTGCCCGACTCGAGGTCTAGCAGAAACGTGTTTAATCGCCCTCTCCAACCTTCCTTTCGAACACGACGGCGTAGAGCAACCATCTCCGGAGCTGGGTCATACTTCTCTGCAAACCACGGGGACTTCCTATGGTGATCAAACATGGTCTGCAACTACATACATAACAAAGGACGTTCAGCTGCTGCTTCACAAAACTCATGACGGCAAAGGACATAATATGCCACGCAGTACACATACTATGCTTGGGAGATTGACGGCGACTGACCTGAGTTGCCACAAAATCCTTCTTATATTTCTCCCAACGGGAACGAATGCCATTACGAGGCTTGGAACCATCGCCGGCTTCTTGCTCCGCTGCCTTGTCGGCAGCATCCTCATCAGAAGCTTGTTGAGGGAAGGCGTATCTAAACCATTCGGCATATTGCTTGAGGGTTGCTGGGTGGTCGAGTGTACGTGGGTCTGCGGGCGCCCTGCGAGGATACGGGGGCGCAAATTGAGCTCTTGGCGGAGACCTGTAGCTGTATGCCCGCGAGTGCGCATCTAGATTGAGGTCAGAAATGAAAAACCGATTTGACGCAGCCAAAACACCATAATCATCGCCATAACGCGGGCGTGGGTCATATCGCTCCCTCTCCCTGTCGTAAGGTGAAATGGACCTGCGACGTTTCCTGCCTGTACAAATTGGGAAGTCATTATGCTGTCAGGAAATGAAGTACAAAGAAAATTTCATACTATCGTCCGGTGGCGGACTACGGCTTCTGCGACGAGTGTGGTCATATGCGGTTCTATCTCGTTCATACTCGAGCCATGCTCTCTCCCTATCCCTCTCATGTGGATCCCAGCCACCTCCACCTCTGTGCTGGTCCGGAGGATACCCAGTGTCTGGATATTGTGGTCGAGGATGACCACCACGGGGAGGGGAACGAGAACGCGAGCGACGAGGCGGAGGGTAAGCAGGAGCAGGCCAAGAAGACATTATAATATCTTTAGAAGTGAGAACTGAGAGAGAAATCAGAGACGATATTCCACGGCAAGGATGGAGGTTTGAGGAGAGAGCCGAGCATGATGTAGAAGGACAGACAGACCTCTTGGATCGCGAGACTGAGTTTTTGAGACCAACCGTGCCAGTTGACCAACTCAAACCTTTGTCGACAATGTCGCGATGCAAGTCGTTGCTTCCGTCAACTATGTTCTCTTGCTTGCCCCATTCATGCGCCGATTAAAATTTTATCCCGTGCCGCCGGCTGGCCCGTGCACTAAGTGAACACGTTGGACATTAAAGTTGCAATGATCAACTAGCTCTTGAATTAGAATATGCTACCAAGTACACTATCAAGCTGGGTATCATCCGTGTGCTTCAATCGTTTTCGAGACTCCTCTTCCTTACTACCCTCAGCTGGGCGCTTCAACTCAAGTGGCCCTAAACCCTTTTCCTTTCTTTTTTCGTTACGTTTATCCAATACTCGTGCGAGTTCTACATTCTTGAGGTAATCGCGTTGTTCCATCTTCGACTGTGCAAGCTCGACGCGCAGTTTAGCAGTATGAACAGCAGCTTCATGCGCTGAGGTTGCAATGAGTTTCCTGCGTGTTCATGCATGAAGTAGAAACACGCACCTATTTGCTCAGTCAACATGTTCCATTTGAATTTGGGGAGGTACTTCATAGTCCACACATCATCTCGCCAACGGGTGCCTTTCTTGCCGCCGATCGGCTGCGCGTTTAGCATCTCAGCCACAGATCTTGCGACCTTTTTATCTCTGAATTCCACCCAGCCTTCAGTGAAATGCGGCTTCTTTGTAGACGTATACTTTCGGCGGAGGTATGCACGTTTGGCGTCTTGACAAAAACCCGATTGGTGAGCAATAGCATGGTGAAGAGCAGACACACCTTCTTGTTGGAGATACACTCTCCCCACTTCACCATGGGCACTCATTAAATGCCGTACTTTGGCAGGACGCATACCAGGAGGTATCCGTGATATGTAGATCACGCCAGTGCGAGCTTGCGCAGCATTGAATTTTGCCAGCGCCTCGGGCGTCAAAGGCTGGACAATCTTCGGACCAGCAAACCCCTCAGGTTCCATTCCATGGCTTATTTCGCAATCGCCTTCCTCGTCAGATGAATGTACTTTTGAGGAGGAAGCATGATCGTTGCTGTTTGATTCCACGTCTTCGCTGAAGGCAAACCGGGGATCTGTGGATGGTGTAGATTTTTTCATCTTCACCGTAGAAATTGTGCGGCAGAATTCGAATAACAAGCGTCAACACCAAATCGAGTTGGCCTCCCAACGGCCGTCCAGAACTTGGACTCAGGGCCTATGACTCTGGCACCTGGGAACACACCTCGATATTTATTTCTTCACCACATAAATCATTCGCAACTAAATATTGAGCAGCATCATGCTCTTGTCACCCTTATCTCCAATGTCTCCATCTCCTTCTGTGACATGATCTGGCGGGCAACGCCGGCGTTACAGAAACATGAGCCTCGTCATACATCAGCGGATCTGATATTGACATCTTGAATTATGGCGGACTTGAACGAAGAAGCACTCACAGAAGAAAATTTCGTGCTAAATATTGGCGGTCAGAAACCAGAGTCATTCGCACTTTAGAAATTAGCAGTGTTGTTGCAGTCTTCCACAACTTACCTGTGTTTCCAGACCCAGGAGCACGCGGCACGAAGACAAGGGACAAGCATTAGGGGTCTGTTCCAGTGCGCGATGCTACCCTCTCTACCCTCTACAGATACCTTTAATACCACCCACTTCACACGCGGTGCATCTGTGGGCTTTCGATGAGGGCGCATGAGTATGTTTCGAGGAGGACTTCTGCGTCTGCGCAGCTTACATTTGGCGTTCTCTGCCTTATCTCGGGTGCGCCGCTTCGTCTCGGTATGAATGTTCCGGCCAGCTAGAAGTGCTAGTTCCGGGACGCGGCGTAGATGCAAGAGCATGAATCCCGTTTGGGCGACGGGGGGCTCTACCATTCAAGGCATATGCGCGTAGTGTCCTGTCATGCGCTGTACACACTGTCCGCGTCTTGGGAGTCTGGTCGGATGGAACGCGCGGCTTATTAGTCGGCGTCGAGAGCGGATCATCATCTACGTCCCGATATTAACGTGCTAACTTCTAATGGTAGAGAGGTATGCTCCGGTAATTTTATTGTTGTCTTCAAAACCTTTAACATCATTTACAGCACAACGCTGCGGTGGCTGCACCCGAAAAGAATACGGTACCCGATGAACCAGTACTCACTTGGACACAACTAGTCATCCACCATTATTGTTAGCTTTTTGCAACACAGAAGAAGGAACCCCAACAGAGCCTTGAGATAGACCCCTACCATGGTTCGCCAGGGTCTGCCACATTGATGAATGAGAGACGCACACAATTGCCTTGGTCATCGCATGGCCAGTTACCTTCCGCGTCGCGTCGACCACATAAAATGATTTATTTTCGGAATTTCTCATTGGAGTTTCATTGACACCTGATTCTATATCTCACCTTCATTCACTATGGCCTGCGTCGATCTTCTTCCTAGCTATATTTCACTCATGGCTGCATCGGGCTTTGCTGCCAATTATCCACCCGACATCAACATCCTGAATGCATTGGCGGAGATCAACACGGCCCTTGATGCAATACGGGTTGACCAAGTTGCTGCAGATCTGAGGCTTGGCACCCTTCAACAAGGGCAACAACACCTCCAGGAGCTGCGGAAATAATTACAACATGACTTTCAGGAGCTGCATCGTGATGTGCAGAACGTCGGGAGGATGGCCACGACAATATTGTAAGTGCACGTGCCTGCCGCAGTGCCAGCCTCACTTTTGTTAATCCCTTATATGGACAAGATGTTCATCTCGCGAATAGACTTTCACTGGAGGCACCGTTCACCTGACTGCAAGACCTTGAATCCAACCTTCCTGTTGGCTCCCTAACAACTCCCGCTGGCCGCAGTTGCTCTGCCTTTCAGGGTGCCCATCTCAGTGTTTGTGCCCGCAGTTTCCATGTGCGACAATGTTTCAACAGCACTGGGCTTGCTTGTTCTCCCTGCCCAATACAAGCGCCGCAGTTGCACATCGCCGTGAACGGGTGTTAATACACTTTGGTGCTCGCAGCTCACCTTTGCTATTAATGTTGAAACATGAGGTAATCGTGTTAGACGTGTCGAATCATTTACCACTATTGATAATCAAGTAATCTTGTGATACCACAGACATCTCAGGCCTGGTCAATCATGTCTGTTGGTGAGGGTTTTGTTGTGTAGCTAGTTCCATTGTTCATGTCAGAATCATGATCATTGTGAACATTCTTGTAAATATCCCTAGGCTCTCTCCCTTTGGCCATTGACAACAGCCTGAGATATCAAAGATATGGTAGAAAGTGTTGAGAGAGGTCTACTGCATTCACCAGAACTGGCATTACCAAAAAAAAAGTTGCTTTCGCCTTCTCACAGCCTCACTCGCCCAGCCTCGGCCCATTTCCCGATCGTATGGATCTTTGCCAGAAGTTTGAACACATCAAAAACGAGGTGGTGCCTACACATATTGAGTCTCTCGAAATCTGCGACTTCCGAGTCATCATATGATCATTGGAACTCACAAGGTTTTTGTAGACACCGTCATAAAGCTCATCCTTTCCAGGATCAAACATTGAGTGCAACATGCCCCCAGCACTTTGATGCGTCGCGTAGACCACGCATATTATCGTACTCCACTTAATGTGGCGCTCCCGCACGACCGCCCATTTCATCGATACCCAATTGGGGTCGATCACAAAACCAACAATCTCCTTTGATACATTCCACAAAACTGGTTCGTAGTCTGAGTCATACGTGCAGGCATGGGTTTCAGTTCTCTCAGACGAATGAGGTCGCCCTAGCTTCATCCGGGGTCATTACTATAGTCCTATCAACTCAATATCAGTACACTTATTCATATTCTAGAATCGAAGCCACACAAGTCATTCACCCAAACCGGACGCACCCACTACCGTGTACTGACTTGGAGCCTGCCCGCATCAGTCCGAGCAAGATCATCTGACTTTGGAAGGAGGCCCGATTTTGCTTGTCTTCTGTGGCGCGCCTCTTTTCTGTCTTGACTTCTATGCTTCCGTTTCCAGTGATAATGTTCCTCGTCCTCTGTATGAAACGGAGGAAACACCTCGCATGTATAGAGCATCATGGAAGACTCGTGACTCTTTTCAAACACAAGGGACTGAGTCGAACACTATAGATGTGCATATATGGGATCAACGTACCTGGGTAGACTCTCCGGCCGTACGGTGCTCGCTTTCAGAGGAGCAATGACCATTTCGGCCGAGTTTCAGTGCATAGTCAAGCCAGTACCATTGTCCAAGGTCTTCATCTAGCCATGGGGGCTGGTCGTCTTGCAGTGAATTAAAAGTAATATCAGCTATAAGACCGTCGAAACACTCGTTGAAGCAGAAAATCAGGAATTAAGTCGTGATACAAGAATTATGGTAGCTCACTCGAGGGTGTTTTGGCATTTCCCCTTCGTTGTTAGAGCATCTATGCCCAGGCAGCAGGGGCGGTGTCAGACTCTTGCGAGAGATATGCGAAGGAAACGAGAGGCCGGACTGGGTGTCAGCGACCTCCAACGACGTGGATTGCAGGACATCAACGGAACAATCCGAAGTGAGCGGAGGGGTATTGCTCGACGCCGCAGAGAGTGACGATGCAATAGGTGATTCAGAACAGGAATGAGGAGGGGGCGTAGTATTGCTGGGCAAGATACAAGACACTCCACTCTGTTTACTATGATCCATAATGACAAAGTTAGTCGGAAAGCAATCCATTTGGAACATGATTTTCATTCCAGTCAAGTCTTCGTCGTTCGCGTGCACAATGTCGTCGTCATCTTCTGAGTAGCCTGGTACGCCGTGCTGGTAATTTAAGACTCGGTTTTGAAAAATGCCAAGGGCGGGTCGCGTAAAGTTATTCTTCATATTGTTTAACCAAGAGTCAAAGTTAAACGCATCTCGGGTGTGGCTTTGTTGATACAGGCCCGCTTCTAGATCGCGTAGAGTATCGTCATCGACATCGTGGTCCATGATGAGTACAGGTGCAACTGAACAGTCCTCGGTCAAGTTGCGTTCAGTTACAAATTACGAGAATGCAATTGCATTGACGGGGCTCAACGGTGGCGCTACACCAAGTTGAAATCCTGATGGGATCCACCGAACACGATTCGGGTGAGGTTGCAATCGGAAAAATAATGGACTTTAGACAGTTCTAGTCAACTCGTTTCAACATGTTTAGCATTCGACATGCAGTCTTCAGGTGGAAGCTGCGACTGCGCACCACTTCGCCGCAGAACACGCTCCACAGGAGCCCTGGCAATAGAATAAATTATATGCAGTCAAAACGCAATGTAAGCGAATATTTTACACCATTGAAAACTGCTACAAAACATGTGATGAGCGGTAAGAAGTCCAAGATAGGATGAAACGCGGATTGTCCTTAGCAGGGAATTAAGGGCGTGATGAGCAAACATGCGTACCACAGATGCATCCATTGGTGACCCGCACAGTGGAAGGTATTATTCCTTCTCGTTCAGGAAAGCATCTAGCTCATCATCAAGGTCTTGCTGCGTTTTTTGTGGTCGCGGAATTCTTCTTCCTCGACCCCTCGCTCTGTGCCAGTCTTCTTCAGCGTCAATAGGTGGGTCAGCTAGTCGGTCCGCAAGTTGACCCCTCGCGCGGCGCGGTAACCGCGCAGAGATGCGATTTTTTAGGTCCGAAGAATCGGACGCAGAAGACGTGCGCTCCGCGGTTTTCTGTGACCCATCCACGTAGTCAGAACGCATTTTGGAAGGTCTATTGGCTCCAAGAAACGCATCAAGTTCATCATCCAAACGGCTTCGTATAATTGGATCATCTCCCCTTCTTCTCTTCTGCGATGTTTCCCCTCCTTCATCCTCTTTTCCAGCGGTTTCCCCATACTTCTTATAGAACTTGCTTTCCTTCTTTGCGCCCTTCTTCTTCACATCATCGTCCTTTGCCCACCGCATGCGTATGACACCTTTCAGCCCTTGACCTTTACCCAGGCTCTTGCTTATTCGTTCTTCTGGTGGCCATAGGGTAATTGGAATGGGTTTTGCTGTGATGTAGCCATCTGCATCCATGTCCTCTGCAGCAGATTTCTGGAGGTACCGGTGTGCAGTACGCGCAGAGGCAGATGATTCATAAACAAGGATGCAGCTATTGTCATCGAGCCATTCAAGACCCATGGGGTGCGTGTCAAAATGGGTGGCATATGCAAAGATGCGGGCGGTGGGCAGGTGGGAAATTGGGGTGCCGGTGAGTAGCAGAGCATTTGCTCTCAAAGTCAGGGTGGGTTCTTATGTGTAGCAAATAGTGAGTTGCACGAAAAACGCGAAAGCTAGACCTGTTGTCACCTTCTTCCATATCTACGTCATCATCTTCGTCCCCCTCTGTGCGCTTGCGCTTCAGGGTCAAGCGGGGACAGACTTCCATGTCAGGGTCGCTTTCTGAAAGCTGAAATTGACATACTATTAGCGCACCTTGGCAAATCTTGCCTGGGCAGTGTCAGAGAGAAGGTACACTTTGGTGGTCCCTATGCGGTTGAGTAACGTAGCTCGCTCTGGATCATTGGTTGGATGAGTGGGAACTTGTGATTCATAGGGAACGGTTTCGTCGTATGACAATGTAGTAAGGTCTGGCGCAGAGACCCCGTCAGGAAAATTGTCCATGGTGTTTGAAAATTGAAATTTAGTGGTTGCTCTGAACCATACAACACGAGGTATACACCACATCTGTTACCAAATTGGGTAATTTTTAGGCTCCCATAGTACTTATCGCGACAGCAAGCAATTCTGCTATTTTGCTTACAGCGATGGCAGCTGCTTCAGAGGAACAACCAGTCATCAACAAAAACAAGAGGCATCGCAAGGAGAAACGTAAGCCTTTAAATCTTCTTTAACAATCTGTGAAGGCAACTTTGCGTTTCAGCATGGGACACCGATGATATCGACCAGTGAGCATTACCTCTGCACATCACTTAATACCACTTCTCACCGTGCCTCATTTCCAGTGTAAGCACCGTGATGATATGTACTATCAACACGCGCTCAAATCTACTCTAGTGGAAAATAGATCCATTTCAACCAGATGACAACAAAGGCGGCGTATTCACCGAGGAATCTTCTTTTGCAACCCTTTTCCCAAAATATAGGGAAAAGTACCTGAGGGAGGTTTGGAGCGCCGTGACCAAAATTCTGGACCCGCATGTGAGTGGTCACGTCAGTTTCCGCCATATCACACCATTGACTCCGCATTCAGGGCATTGCGTGCACATTGGATCTGGTTCATGGGTCCATGTCCGTCCGGACGACACGTAAAACATTCGATCCATATATCATACTCAAAGCAAGAGACATAATCAAACTGCTCGCAAGAGGGGTTGCGATCACACAGGCCCAGAAGGTATTACAGGACGACGTAGCATGCGATATCATCAAAATTGGCAATCTGGTTCGTAACAAGGACCGGTTCGTGAAACGGAGACAACGAATTATTGGGCCAGATGGGAGTACACTGAAGGTAAGCATCGCATAACTTCAATTGTCTACATGTCGTCAACTGTTTGCAGGCCATCGAGCTATTGACCCAGTGCTATGTTCTCGTACAAGGAAATACTGTCAGCGTCATGGGTCCGTACAAGTCACTAAAGGAAGTTCGACGAATAGTCCTCGATTGCATGAAAAACATTCATCCTATATACCGCATCAAGGTGGGTTGACTAACGTTTGTTCTTTTTGCAGCTCCATTGAATCATTCGCAGGAGCTCATGATAAGAAGGGAACTTGCAAAGGATCCCAAGTTGGCAACAGAATCTTGGGATCGGTTCCTGCCCAAGTTCAGGAAACAACATTTGAAAACCTCTGAAAAGACGAGCAAGAAGAACGAGAAGCTCGCAGCTAAGGACGAAGCACGCAAGGCTGCAGGCCTTGATGCATCGAGTTCCACACAAAAGGAGAAACTAGCGAAGAAAGTGTACACGCCCTTCCCCCCGCCACAGCAACCACGGAAGGTGATTTACTCTGTTGTTGTTTGTTGCATAGTGCTAACGTTATGTCCAGGTTGACCTTCAGCTTGAGTCTGGAGAGTATTTCCTTAAGCCCCATGAGCGGGAGGCCCGGGAAGTCCAACAAAGAAAACAAAAAGTACGTGTTTTTTTTGTGTTCCGCAACAAATCTCACATTACTTGCAGCAAGCTGAGGCAACGCTTAAACGACGAGCGGAACGGGCAGAGGTATATGTTGCTCCCAAAGAAGAGGCTGCCCCTACAGTTGAAGAGAAGCGAAAGCGACGGCATACAGAAGTGGATGGCGACGATGGAATGGCGAGGTCGAAAAAGAAGAAAAAAGACGTTGATGCGAAAGACACATAGGCAGTGGACTTCCCACACCGTTCGTGCGCCTCCTACATACAAAATGAATATTCATCATGAGGAACAGATTTCGAATTTGTTACTTTGATATGAATACTCGACGTGCCAAATCTATCCAAGAGTGAACATCTGGACTGGATTCTGCAAAGTGGACGTCTATAATTACATATATCCCTCCCATTCTTGTCGATTCTCGCTGGGCCTCAGGCCTCAGGGCGGAACGTTTTCAAGTACAACTTTGCAAGTCAGCCAGACGACTTGTCCTCCACCAAAATCACAATAATTCTACAATTGCTTGAAGGTCGACTTGAATATATCTGGTACAAATTGATGTGAATGATCCCGAACTACCCACAATACGGTAGACAGCATAAAAATCATAAAAATCGCTCGTCTCGTTCTACGGTGTGGACGATTGTGTGTGCAGACAATACATTTTTAGTCCAAATAACGTCGCTCCTCTGTGTACGAAAGAGAAATCAGAAAGGTATGCCTTTTGAAAACCAAAGTAAGTACCTTACGAAGGGGTGCCAGAGACCCAGCACCGGAACCAGCATACACGCAGTCCATCTTCACATCCGGGAGCGGGTGATCGCTTGTCCCTATGTAAAAGTGTCAAAGCAGCAGACTCATTAGTATATGAATACCCTACCAGCATGGCAGTACGAAACTCCGTCCTCCTTGTGTCCCCACCACATCACAGGCGACCACTCATCCACGAGGTTGGCAAGTGTCTGGATGTGGCCATATGCAGCTGGCTGGGGACCGCGCGGTCGGCGCAGTGCGACGAAAGTGAAGAAAGAGGCAAATATAGATAGTGCTATGCACAAGTTCCAGATCTATAAGAGGGTGTGAGGGTTTCGTATCAGTCTTACTCGGGTAGTAAGTGCGCACCTGGGCAGTCAACATGCCTACCCCCAAGTATCCTAGTTGCCCGTCGTAG
>KN835228.1:27209-76072 GCA_000827255.1 Suillus luteus UH-Slu-Lm8-n1
TTCTGAGTCCTTCCCTTCCGGTAGCGCATCTCCATTGTCTTTCATCTCGAATGACATTTGCAATGAGCTCCGAGCAATGCAGCCCAAGTGTCAACGGTCCCTGGACAACTGCCACATTGACAAAGACCAGAATCCACCACTGAATACCGATGTCCCGTGTATAATACATAATGTAATTGCCTGACAAGACCTGCGTGTCGGAGAAGAACGACCACGTTTGTGTGGTCAGCGCATAGCTGCCAGACATGTAACCCGTGCCGCCATACTTGCTCCAGATATACATGACGAGTGCGGCCCATCCAGCGCACGCTGCAACGATCCCCCAAAGAGAAATGACAACTTTACGGATGCTAGGGTGAGCATGCCATGCAGAGGGCTGTGTCTCTGACGGCCTTGCTAGATTTCCACCCACGTCCAAGGCAGACACACAACGCATACACCGGATAGTAGCAGGGGTCAATTGCGTGTGGTGGACCAGTGCGGCGGTCAAGTCGAAAGGCGAGGAGCTCCATGTCAATATTTTGACAGCTCGCATCCCTGACAATGCGATCATCACCTGGAGGAGTGCGACTCCCAAAATGACGAGAGGTAACCCTGCGAGGGCAATACTCTCATCCGCAGTGATGTATGCTATCCAATGAAAGTCCAAACATACGATGAGTGAGGCCGAGCTGTATGATATGATGAGAACAACCGAGATACTGTTGAGCAATGCGCCATTAGGGTTACACCATCCACGAGCTGCGGTCAGGAGGCGTAGATTGGTGTTGAAACGAAGCCGAGACTCTGAGGCTAGCGCAAAACGCAATGAGATGCCGTGTACGAAGCCTATGGACTCGGTGCATAACGTGACGATCAAGTTCAATGCCAGGGCCAATATCTCCTTCGGCAGGTCCAACCGAGCCTCATCGGTAAAATCATACGTGAGCTGCATGTGCATGTGGGCTACTCCCATGACTCCGTGATTGGCCAAAGTGACAATTCCTGCGATGATACATGAACAGCTGATGATGCTTGAGCATGCCACTCCGACAAGGGCATATCTGCGACTCATGTGACTGCGGTCATAGAAATCAGCTCCAGTACCAGCAGTGAACTTCACATTAGATATCATCGAGTCAAGGTCCTGGTGATTCGGGAGTGCAAAAAGACTGGACAGATGCAAACTTTCTTCTGTCACTGTGGAAGCAGCCGCCATGGGAGGCACCTTACGAACGAAGGGGAAAAGGACTAGGTAGGGTAATAAGTAGTTAGGAAAGTGTACGTAGAACCGTAAATGAAAGAACTCGCCTTAATTCTGGGAAAGAGGGAGATGATGCGAGGGGAGAGGAATCAATACGCTGATTGAGACGGAGAATCTTGAAAGGTGAATGTGCATATATGAGTGGTGCTAGTGGAGGTGAGTACGTACAAGAGTCGCATCTTCTGCTCGAAAACGACACGCAGGTAGCTCGTCACATACCATATCCAAGAGACAGTAGCATCTAAATTACAACAAATTAGGAACTACCAGACACTGCCACCATGGTGTTCCACATGGCTGTTCCACCAATATTCGCGTTGCTCCATCACCAGCACCGTATGCTCACGGTAACTTAAAAGACCACCAGTTTCTTTTTGACGGTGTTGACGCCTATCTAGCATCAGTAAATTCCAACTTTCTCAGAGGCCACAAATTTGGGGTCTACAAGATTCACAGAACACAGCGGGAGCATCAACCGCATGCTAGTGCAATATCCGTGGCTCATCGCCCGCCTTCATTTGTTCTAAACAATGCCTAGCATGTGGTGTCAGTCAATCCTTGCTTGGTCTGCAAACTCTCATTCAACGAACCTCGATCCATCGTGGAACTTCTGTTCATCAACAAGTGTCCGAGGAGTTCCACAATGTTGCTAAGGGCATCAATAATGCTAAAAAGACGCATAGGTGACCAGACCGGAGAGCGCTCCTGCCCGGTACCAAGTCAGAAGTGCTGAAAATGGTGTAGTATGCGCTGCACCATATTAAAGAAGCTAGGAAGCCATGCAATTAGACTGCATTGATTCCGGCGATCTATTACAGAAAGGGGGGGAATACGGTAAACATGCGAGATCCTCACTTCACGAGTGCGTTGCCCCTGCTCGATGTGTCAATGAGAGTCACCTGGCGTCAATGTTGCAAATACCTATTGACCATAGCATGTTTGTGTGATAGCTCCTTGTCAGCAATAACTTTGCTGTCTCCGTTAATAATAGCAATAATCTCTGGTGCCACCGTCTTCCCACTCTTAACTTTGCTGGCAGTCAATACAGCATGAACACCTGCCCTTGTGCGCTGTCTTTCTGTAAGCGCGACAGGTCTCACAACGTTCTTTCCTGAGCGCTTCTGTGATATGCACTTGACAGCGGGGAAAGCGGTGATGAGAGCATGGTGGAGGATAGGTGGCGGAGGATACGTAGCGGCGGCGCGCAGGTAAGAGCGTGAATATAAAAGAGAGTACATGAGACAAGGCGTTCTGCCCATGCACGCTTTCCATGGTCAAGCAAGGAAGATGCGAGGAAATAAAGAAGGTGGCGATGAAGTACTCAAGTCGGGGCTTGATGAAGACCCCATTAGAGAGTCAAGCACTTTCTGGTTAAGTGTTTGTTCATCGGTAGTAGAACTATTACCACGGCGAGCAAGGACTCGGAGCGCGTGTCTCAGCGCGACAATATGGGTGGAGAAACACGTTGAGGACATGATAGAAACAAGTGCCTTGACGCATTAAACGTTACTGGGCGCATGGCCACTAACGATCACGAAGAGAGCCAAAAACAAAGAATCTAACAGGCGACCGACGACAAACAGCAGCAAACCCGCTCTCAGGGCTCGACCCCACTTTTCAAATTTCATGCCCATTCTCGTAATTGGGCATCTCCCTGTTGAGATTCTGCCGACTGCTCTACCATCGTTCTGCTTTGTAGGATGCTCGTGCGCAACTTCCAAACAGTCTATTGACACCATCAGCGGTCCAGTTCTTCAATGCCTCGATCAGACTCGGAGGATGACGAGGTCCATCAGGAGGCCAATAAACTAGCCGTGCATGGCCTCACAGACGCGCCTGACATTTATATAGGTTACCTTCCATCATTTCGTGCACACTTGCGAGATACCAGAGCCCACCTCGCCGGCTCTATCCCCTTCTATGACACCCCCCATCTCATTCCCTCAACCAAGTCTACACCACCTCCACATACTGATCAAGATGACGTTCCCTCTTCTCCTCCTCAACAAGTTGAACATAGCCCTGAACTATCCCTACTGACACGCGAATCAAAATCAACCATCTGGAGTTCCTCACTCTCTTCTTGGTCCCAAACTGAGGTAGACGCGTTCTTTCATGCGTTGTCAGTTTACTCTCGTTGGCGGCCGGACTTGATTGCAGAAGCAGTAGAGACCAAAGGCGAGGTCGAAATCGTAGAGTTCCTTATCACTTTGGATTCTTGCGCGCGTTCTGGTGCCACCGGGACCGGTGATGTCATGTCAACTGCTCCTGCCGCGATTGAAGTATCGGATGAGTGGGTAGTTGCCGAAGAGGCCATGGCTGCCGCTTTAGCTGTTGAAGAAACCCACGGTGAACTTCAGGAACTGGAGGCGCTAAGGAGAAAGAGGGTAAGGGACGCAAAGGCGGATATGATCCCAAGAGGAAAGCGGAGGCGTGTCACGGCCGAAGTTGGCGAAGACGAAGATTCAGAGAGGGATGATGTCGAGGATGAGTCGATGAGCGTAGAGGTCGTCAAAGGAAAGGCTCGCTTCGACAAATGGCACGCGCGTAAGATCGCTGCTTGGGAGCGAGACGATCTGCTTGGAAAGCTTGAGGACGTGCATTTGCAAGTTTTGGATGTGATACTGCGCGAGGACGAGGAGGCGCAGAAGGGGAAGGACCTAAGCCGCGAAGGGAGTGCTGATGTGATCTCACAGGACTTGCACACCAACTTGAAAGTGGACATGACAGCACTCACTCCCACGTCTCGCCGACGCCTTGCAAAGCGGCTTTATATGCGGCGGAAGCGTGCGCAGCTCCGAGGCGAAGATGTGGTACCAGTGACCCTCGCAAGAATGAAGCCTGGGAGGAAGAGAAAAGAAACGGTAGCTCGAACGGTGGAAGAAACCGACAATGAGGGAGTGTTGCCCTCTGGGCAAGACATTGGGAACCAGGCGACAATGACTCCGGATCTTACTGAACCTGATTCCGAAGCCGACAATGACGACGGGAACACAGGCAAGGCGGCCACCAAGCATATTAACGTGGGCGGAAAAACGCGTTACCAGAAAGTCAAGTCCGATTTCGAAAATGCTGGGATCAATGCATCCTACCTCGGTGAACACGGTATGGATTTGTTCCATCTCGGGCGTTTGGGAAAGCTCATGGGGTACGTCTGGATCACGAATCTCGTTGTTGATTTCTCATTCATTGTGGTATAGGATGTACAAATCGCTCGAGCAACCTCCAGAGGATGATGTCGGAACCACCTTCATCTCCCCAGAGTTAATACGATACCTTCAAGCATTGGTAGTTGCGTTCACATCGGATGTCATACACCGCGCAACTGTGTGGAAGGAACAAGCCAATGAGCTTAAGGGCCAAAAAAAGGTTTGGAGGGGTGCACTGCACCAGGTAAATACTATTCCATTCCTACATCCCAACCCACTCACTCATTTTCCTGTGTCTGTCAGGTAAACCAACCAGCCGTTCAACATGCATTAAAGACAATCGGTGCAAGGAGTTTGAGTCAGGAAGAGCACTTCTCAAAGCTCCTTCACCAGTACGAATTATCCCCGGACACACAGAAGCGCAAGCAAAAATCTAGCCCCCCCGCAGATGTGGAGGATGAGCGAACGAGCGCTACCGGACATTCTCCTGATGCGGAAAACTGTGACATTGCACTCTCGCCTCATCATGCAATATACACGCCTGCATTGCTCACTCCCGCCTCGTTTGATATTGGTGCTGTGGATACATTCTTCCCGGGTTACGATAGACAGTTTCCGTCGAAAGCCTTGATCAATGAGGATTCGCGCGATGCGGTGGAGGCGTCGTTACTCTCGGATGAAACGGACTCGGAGGCTCTAGATGCTGAGTTGGTGGAGGACGAGATGTTGGATCAGGCTGATGTGGAAGCTGGTAAGAAAGTCGAGGAGCAGCTATGGGTCGAAGTCGAGAGAGAAGAACCTGAGGGAGACGACGCAAGCGTGACGTCGGAGCAGTATATATCTGAATGTGGATAATAAACTCTAGTTACCCCATCACTTTATAGTTGCTTAATATATACAGTACATGTTGCCATTACATATTGCATCCAGCATTGGCGATTGGAGACGACGCGTGACAAGGGCGTTCGAGGGGGAGTTGGCCTGGGAAATACAAATGTACAAAGCGCAATTTAGGATATGCAGGCAATCATGGTCCTGAGACGCTTCTCACATACACATAAACATGTACAATCGTCTACTCACCAAACTAGTACTCATGATTACGACAGAGATCTCCTAGAGGTCCTGGCAGGCAGCACTCTCATCAGCTACGAGGAGGGTACATGATGATACTAGTGTCCGGAAATGTAGAGAATGCCAATCAACTATACCCTAGTGCAACATATATATCTGCGAGTAGATCATGTCCGAGACAAACCAAAAACAAAACACACTGCTGGAAACCGTGGAGTATGGTGACATTCCGAGCTACCTGAAACCTATAGACAGCATATGAACCACAAGTCCATTCCTGACAATAAGGCTGGCCACGCGCATCATCAACGCGCAGCCCGGCTCGTTTGGGTCCTATGTGGATCTGTCGACAGAGATAAATAAACAAACGTCTTGAAAAACGGAAGCTTCTCACGAGACAGCACCGGAACCAGCGTAAACACAATCCATCTTGATGGCCTGCAGCTCGTGATCGCTCGTCCCTGTGTTTGAGACCATTAATGCATCATCCTCATGACCGTACATTTACCCTACCTGCATGACAAACAAGACCGTCCTTCTTGTGGCCCCACCACATAACGGGACTCAAAGGCGAGTCTATGAGGTTGGCGAGCGTCTGGAGGTGCCCGTATGCAGCTGGCTGGGGGCCGCGGGGTCGGCGCAATACGATGAAAGTAAAAAAACAGGAAAATATAAAAAGCGCTACACATAAGTTCCAGATCTGAACGAGAGTGTGAGGATGTTGCAGTAGTTTTACATGGGCAGCAAATGCGAACCTGGGCCTCAAACATGAGTACCGCTAATCCTCCAGATAGTTTTCCGTCCTCAGCGCCGTCAGCCACGGTGGTCGCAAGCCCAAACATCCAGTCTGGTATGGTTGATGATAGTGTTTAGTAGCACCGATCAAAAATAGACGCAGATGACTCACGCAGGAAAGGCTTCATGACGAAAAGTATAAGACAAATCGGATGAGCAAAGATCGGTATCAGCGGGTTTGTCGTCGTTTTAAGTCCTTTCTTTTCGGTAGCGCGTCTCCACTGCCTTTCATCTCGAATGACGTTTGCAATGAGTTCTGAGCAATGTAGCCCCAATGTCAATGGTCCCTGGACAACTGCTATGTTGATGAAGAGCAGAACCCACACCTGAAGATTGACATCCAGAGGATTGACACCCGGAATACGATACACGATGGATGCCTCCCACGGCAAGAATGTCCACACAGGGTTTTCGTTCTTGAAATACGTGACCATTCCGGCCCATCCAGCACATGCTATAACAACCCCCCAAAGAGAAATGACAACTTTTCGGATACTGGGGTGAGCATGCCACGCCGAGGGTTGAGTATTTGACGGCTTTGCAGGACATGCATCAACGCCCCGGTCAGTTATACAACACATACATCGGGAACTGAACCGGGTCAATTTATTGTTGTGGAGCAGTGCGGCGGTTACATCGAAAGGCGAGGAGCTCCACGTCAAGATTTCGGCTCCCCGCATTCCTAACAGTGCAATCACCACTTGGAGAAGGAGTGCGACGCCCAGAAAGAAGAGAGGCAACCCTGCAATGGCAGCAGATGCCGTACTCTGTGACGAGGAATAGTTGTAAGATATAACAAGTGAGGATGAGGAGTAGGATGAAATGAGGAGTAGGACCATGATGCCGTTAAGCAAGACACCATTAGGGTTTCTCCATCCACGAGCTGCGGTCAGAAGGCGTAAATTGGTGTTGAAACGAAGCCGGCCCTCTGAGGCTAGCGCAGAGCGCAACGAGATGCTGTGGACAAAGCCCGTGGACTCGGTGCATATTGTGACGAGTGCATTTAGTATCAGTGACAGCATCTCAAACTGCAGGTAAGTCTGCAGCTCAGAGTTGCCGAGTTTCATCAGTGGAATCACCCCAGAAACACCGCGAATTGTCAGAATGACAACCCCTGTGATGATACAACAGAAGCTGATGATACTTGAGAGCGCCAATCCAATAATGGCAAATCTGCGACTTATCGGACTGCGGTCGTAGAAATCGGTTGTTACCACAGTGGACTTTGTGTCAGACGGTATGGTGTCAGAGTCATCCGGGGGATGAGGGAGTAGAACGTCGTTGGGAAGAGGATGGGATGGATACCAATTTTCTACCACTGGTTTGAAAAAAGCTGTCATGAGAGGGGTGGAGAGTATGGCCACTCTGTGCGGCTAATGTATCACGTCGGACGCGGATTAAGTACACACACCTTCGCCAAGATGACCACAGCTTTGAGGTGACGGCAATCTGCCTCATGGCCAATCGTTGTAAGTACGCACTAGAAGATTATCTCACTTTGGCAAATCAGCAATGTGGCAATGCTGTCTAGATGGTTGTACGTGAGGAGGATAACGACAGCTGCATGTGTAACTCTAAATGTGCTAGAGAGGAAGGGGATGCCTGCCGGCAGTCACACAATGAGAAGTCGATTCTGCTTGCAGACCTGCAGGATGCATCAAAATATGGCAATCATGTAGAATTGCGCAGTACATGCCATAATTTTGGAAGCTGTGCTACAGCGAAACGCCTCACAATCAGAATATGGTAGTGAGTGATGCCGCGCGAAGCTAGAAACTGGTCTCCGGCACCCTCTTATGAGCCACTCAGGTCTTCCTCGATTCCAGCACCCTCACGACATTCGCACCCAGAAGGCCACAGACCCATACTTGTTACTCGCCTGGTTGGCTGGTCCATGTGATGGTAAGACAACGAGTCTAAGGCGGGATGAATTGATGTCGAGAGGATATTTATTTGGAATCAGCTGATCAGAAGAGTTCAAATCAGCACACTTAGCTTAGGTCAGCGCGTTCCTTGGCTTTTCTTGGCGCTTTGGTAATCCAAGCGCCAGGGCCGCGCCGTTACCGGGATAAGTACTGTACTTACTTACACAACGTCACATTCAAACACGTCCCCACGATACCGCCTCGAGCTCCAACCTTAATCGATATCGATTAATCCATCGCATGGAACCACCCTTTGACACCGCGATCTCGCGATACACGATCCCCACCTCGCTCTTTCAAGTTTCCACTGGATTCGAAACTGTCTTTCCGGCAGACCAAGCGGTGTAGATTTCAACAATCCCGAAAATCCTACAGCAAGTATCTCACTTTCCCAATAGCAATACGACGGCGCGGCTCATGCCCAGTCATCTTCGCACACACAGCTGCAGGCTGTTATCCTCACATCATACATTTCTCGAACCCATAACTCTGACCACTAATCCTCATGCAGCGATAAACCACGCTAGCTGCTGGATTCGCTTCTGGCTCTGTATCTGTATCTGTCGCGCCTCTCCCAAATATACTGACGGACATCATTAGTCTCTAAGACGGATTTCTTTGATGTTATCTCATCCATCGAGTACTTACAATAGGGGCGTAACGTCGTTTGCACATTCAAGTACCGGGAGCTCAGGTGAAGTCGTGTCACGATGGTAGATGGTAGATCGCTACTCCGTCACTTTTTGGAATACCTGTAGTACAGATTATTGGTGCTTCTAACTTCGGAACCACTGGCTCAAAATCTAGGAAACGAGATTGGCTTTTCACCTTCGATTTCCCAGTCGCAAGTTAGTCGAGCAAGCACTTGAGATGTACTCACCGATTATAATAGTTCTTCGATAAATGTTGATGATGATTTCAAGTCTAGTTTGTTTGATAGACTTCATGGAGACGATGAATAGATTGTGACTGCAACGGCTCCTGGATCACAGTCTGCATCGATCGACCTGCCTTGTATTCTGCAACTGTTGGAGGTATACGGAGAAATTCAAGATCTAAGTTTTGTGTTGCCAGTGGCCACAGCATATTGATCTAGACTCGTAACCAGTCTTTGATATTGTTAAGTTTGACGTAGTAAGCCAAGCTGGTCGCGACTCACGGGAGCCTAGTATTGATCATGAATACAGGAAAAAAACACCACAAATGGGATCAGTACAAGGCTTTAGTATCCTAACAATCAACAGTAAGCAAAATAAATCCACCCTAGTAAGCATCGTCATCGTCAACCATGATCACCTTTAATCTCCATTCTTGCCAATCATCATCCGGCTCGTCATCAGCCCATTCAAGATCTTCATCACCAGGATCTCCTGCAACCCCATTCATCTTGTGATCAACGACGTTTTCAACGCCACCTAATATGTCAACAGCCTCATCTTCCTGGAGCTTTTTGCGCATGGCGAGTTCAACTTCATTCTCCTAGTCATCGTTGATAAAAGAGGAGGATACGAATGCAAAGTACAGCTTACAATGTCAAATTCTGCTTCTCCCTCTTCGTACATCACATTTTCATCTGCTTCTTCAAAGCCGCCGGCAAATGCACCCCACCGCTCTGGAGAGGGACAATGCCAAATGAGTACAGAACCTTGGTTGGTCGTTGAGGCAAGTCGAGAGGCTTGTGGGTGCCACTGCAAATGATCATGATCGCCATGTCCAATAACATGATCGAGAAGACGTACATGAATATCAATAAGAGGTTCCCTACCGCCGTCCAAAGCGGTCGCAAATTGACCATCGTTTGAAATATCCCAAATGTATATTTTATGCGTCGCTGGGTCCGCCGAACCTGTTCTCACACGAATAGTTCAAGTTCAAGTCAAGTCGATAATGTTGTGGAGAAATTTACCTCCAGCGAGCCACTCTCCATCAGGGCTATAAGACATAGCATGCCACGAGACCTTGCTGATGGGATCATTGAATCTATGAGTAGGCTCCAATTCTGTTTCTAAAATCGCGCATTCGGCACCCACGATGGGCGAAGGATAAGTGGGGAGGATGAACTGCCTAATGGTGCGATCCGAGGAATTAGTAGCAAAGCGTCTGCAGAACCATAAACAGAATGAATATATCGGAGAATAGGGCACCTACCGCCCAACCTTCGCGAACTCTAGACTCTTCATGTTACCCGCACCTGCTATGCGATGTCGTGCGACCATCTTTAAACCCATTAGATTCAATTTCCATGATAGACTGGAAGTTTTACTATTTTTGTTCTGCTATTGAACACAAGTACGTTCCCTGTCGAAGTTCCGACAAATACGTGTCTGCCAGACGGATCAAATCGCGCGGTAGTCATGATGGAACTGAATCTGTACGTCAGTGCAGGTCGTAAAGCAGAAACCAAGCCAAATACCGCGCTCGTTCGTCGTCGTCATCTTCACTCAAGGTCTCGCACAGTTCCACTCTCGCTCTGTGCTCCTTGCGCGAATCAACCACGTACGCCTCACCCGTGCTGAGCAGTGCAAGTACTATGCGACTACGCTTGCATTCATTATAAACCGATGAGAACAAAAACAAAATAAAACAGACGCGCACCTATTCCTTGGATGAAAATATGCGCTAACAACCGGTGCATCAAATCGTATCGTGTTGCAACGTTGTGGAGGATCCACTGGAGAAGCTAGATCCCAGATAATTACGTTCCAGTCTTTGGACGACGTCAGGACATAGCGGGAGTTTCGGGACCAGCTATGTAGATACGATCAATTGACACGGGGGCGTCGAGAAATGCTGCGCCACTCACTCAACGCTTGTTACAGCCTTGACGTGCCCTTCACACCACCGAATAACAGCGCGAGTGTCGAGATCCCAGATAGCAGCTGAGCCATCTGACCGGCCTGCTGCGACGAATTTGCCAGTTGGATCAAAACGAGCAAATGATGCACCAGAGACCAGTGATGTTTGTACGGCGGTAGGGTGCGTAACGGTAAATGGGTCTTATTATGATGGCTCAGTATACATTATCGAAAATGACGCGCAAGCATACTGAGTAAGGAGGCGTTCATGTTTAATTGTGTCCAGATGACAGTTCCGAGCTCTGAGTGATGTTTGAGCAGGAAGGAGTTAGTGCTCGTTATAGGTCACGTTGAACTGTCACGTCGCGTCCAATTCTCCGAACAGCGATCATTGAGAATGAGCTCTTCAACACTTCCCAATCTACTCGCAGCCCTTGCTATCCCTCAAGACTTTTCCAGATTTGACAAGCTCACAGACGAACAAATCCTTACTCAACTCATCAGGTGGAAAAACGGTGTTAGTACTAGCCTCACGAACCTTCGCGATCTGCTCGCGACGCGAGATGGCATCCAAAGCCTACCTGTTGACGAGCAGGCAGATATTGCTGCGTCCGTAGCTGCGTTTGATGGTCCTGGTGAATGGATCGCAGACGACGCATCATCTCTCGCAATATGTATGGCCCCTTACAACTTGATTACCTTGACGGCTGTCTCACTATCATCACAGCCATACTCGACCCACTTACAGAACCACAAATTCCTCCTCTAGTACTAACGCGTATCCTGATGCATCATCTCAAACCCATTTTTGCTGCCAATCCGCATCCACGGCTTAATTTGCAGACGGGGCGCAAGTTGCCTCGGCCAGCGGATACGCAAGACGCATATGAGGGACAAGTATGGAAGACACGTATCGGAACTGGAAATGTTCTGGGATGGTGTTTACGAAACATCGAGGTACGTGCAGCAGATGAACAAACTCCCCAAAAAAACTCATCTCAATCACGTAGGCCAGCACATATGAATCAGTTTGGCACCTGATTCTCCCTCCTGTGATGACTTACCTCGACGATTTCGAAGCACCCTATAAACTGCGGGGAGTGCAGCTCGCATCCGACTTGCTTTCTCGCGTTCCTCCAGAGCTTCTCAAGCGTACAGGAGTTGACGGCCTTTTATTCACAGTACGTCACGATCAAATTCGAACTGATATGATGCGCCCTTTCCTGCGGTGGCGTGAATTTCAATTGCCTCGAATGCTGAAATTCTTGATTGCAGTCTCTAAGTGGTACATTTAATCATCTGCGCGATCCGTTCACCCCGGATCTGATTCGCGCCGCCGTTCCTACCACCCTGCGCCTGATTGACCTCACCTCACCACCCTCACCGGCTCCGCCTCCCCCGGCATCTGGATTTCCCTCTGAAGGCCATGCCATAGTAAAATCAGGGTCCTCCCGCGCAAATCCAGCCACTCGATATGAACATCTATCCACACTCCTCGGTTCCTGCCTTATTGGCACCGTCTTCCTGTATGCATATGCCGATCCTGAGGCCATTCTCGCAGCGACAGACATGCTTCCGCTTGTACTTACCCATACCGGAATAGGCGCTGCCAGGTGGCTCAAGGTACGCCTTTACCAAGCCGACCTCAACCTCTTGTGATAGCTTATCGTTTCTAGGCGTTAATTCCGCAGTTGACCCATGCACTTCTCCCTCCGGATGTTCCTTCCCCCACTAAGCCTCTTAACGTTGATTTGAGGCTCAAGGTGTCTTCACTCCGTGCACTATGTACTTGCATCGAAACATGTGCCCCCCGAATGTATCTGTGGAAGTACAATATCATTGATGCAATTGGACGTGCATGGGCATGTGCCATGGACATTGAATGTGAAGGCCATAACCAGCTTGCGGACGAGACAGGTAGGTAATTTACCCTTATGTAGCTGAGTTTCATCGTGATGATTGGTATCCAGGTGCAAGCAGCCTGGCATTGGAATACAAAACTCTTCTACAAATGGCCTGTGTTAAACTGGCAGAAGCATGCCCAAGCATCATCCAGGCATGATATCTACTCGCGTATCTTGCTGGTGATTCTCATCATGATATTCATATCCAGGAAGAATATCAACAGCTCATAACATTTGATCCTGCGCTCTTTAATGGTTTGTTGGTAGGGGTTCTTCAGCCATGTCAAACAAACAACCCCTGATTCTTCTTGGAACAATTTATTGTATATTACTAACAATCAACCAGAATGTCCGTAATCCAGTGGCGATATATAGGCAGAATACAAATATGTGACTGCGTGAAAAGCGCCTCTGGATGAAAATCTGCCAGGATCAACTTCACATAACACTTCCACGCAACGGCGAAAAAATCGCTCAGAACCCAGCCCACTATAACCATAACGTTCAATATCGGACCGATGCGGCGATGGCAGACCAAAAATTCATTTGGTGCCTCATTTCCTACGAAGCAGAGGGTTCTTCGGTGGTTTGGGTTAAATAATCACGACGCAGTCTGCACGAGGACGAGGGTGCGGAACGGGGAGGTCGTGAGGCACGCATTGGCACCATAAATGTACATGGCAAGATGTGACTGGTTGAGATGGGTTGTGGGCACATATATGTTCAAGTGATGTTCAAGAGATAGGGGAAAGCTTAAACGCCAACCCCGTAGCTCAGCGATCCCAGGTAGCAGAATGGGCAGGGGCACTTTCCCAATTGCTCCTCACAAAGGGCGACTGATTAGATGGGCGACCTGCATTTGTGAAAAATGACGAGGGTGGCTGTGGGGTCGCGTTTGCTTGAGAGGCTTGTAGATAAAATGGATCTGTGGTTGTAAATAGAGTTTGCGACTCAATCGGCGTGCCGACAATCGTGATAGGCGTGGGCGCAGGGGTTGGTGCACCTTTCAACCCTGCATATCCCCAAATGAAGGTTTTTGGAGACTGTGGGGAGGACGGAACTATCATGTCCTCAACCATGCGTTCCTCGTCAAGCTCGTCTGGGTCACACCATCCCTCGTCTAAACTTGGTTTACGGGAACGCGGACAGACGATGCTGTTGCTACGCTTCTTCTGAGTGATTTCTACGGGCATATAACCTGCAGGCCACGAGATAGATGAAGAAGGCGTGCGCGTGGTAGGTGTGGTGCAGTGTTGCACGTGTGCGGGGTCACACCTAATCGCGGTTGAATTTCCATAGGAAGTGGGCGAGCTAGAGGATGCATAGGAGGGAGAAATTTGATGAGCAAATAATGTCTGCGCGAGCTGCGCCTGAAAATGGGGGCGCCATTACACCAGATAAGCATTTGCGGGGCAGGGGAAATAAGGTTTATAGTGTGTACTTACCTGGAGAGCTGCAAGGTCAATAGCCTCTTGGCCAATGTGATTCGCATTGAGGGAGGCTACGAGGTCATCTACAGACATGCTCATGGTGAATAGCCTTTGTGCGAGTGGCGGAAGGTAACGGAGGAGAGATGAACAGAGCCGTCATGCAGAGCCTTGTCAGGAGTATAAATCAATAATTCCAAAACACGTGGTAACTAATTCCATACAAGGGTAACAATATTTCTTTCGGTTACTTCCGGTCCGTCTTCCTTGACTTACCCGTCATGCTCCGTTGCAAAAACTCAAGTAAGTGCGTGCTCCGAGACTCCGAACACAGCAAAGCTTGGTCTCACAGACCACATTCATGTAAAACTTATTCCATCTTTTCGCAATTTCGTGAGATCATTCGCAGGAAAACTCTTGTATCACGCCAAGTGACGCCTTTGTTCTGGATGTACGGGAAATTAATCTTCTCTTATCGACTATGCTCGGTATGTACTTAACCCCACCGCCCTTCTGAAGTTCTGGTGCATAGGTTCAGTACGTTGTTTCTCATATTTGCGTACATGGTGACACATGCGTGCTGAGATTAACTCAGAGTTAACCCGCACTTTCTACGGCCCACAAGTCCGTCTCCCCATCTTGAACCCCCCCAGGAACTGAACAAATAATATTTCCCGCGGACTGGATAAAGGCCGTCTTGTTTATTCTTGGTTGTCCAGTTTGCGTCTTCCTGTGCGTCCATCTACAGATCTATGAAAGCCAGATCACTCGCGTCGCCTAATTCGCTCAGCTCAGCGGTGGTAGGCGGCAACTTCCCGCTCTTGGTTTCTGAGCAGAAACACGGACCGTCCTCCCTATCCCACTTTATCCACGAGAGCATCTATCGGATCTCGTTTCTCCTGCAGTAAAAACGTTCTGTCATTGAATTCATCACGAAGTTACGACCTACGTTCTGATTGTTCCAGCGGAAGCGCTCTTGCCGGCGCCGAAGACCGTTTAGGCCCCCGATGGCTATTTACGGTGGTTTAGTGTCGTAAATCATATTGCACTGAAGAAATCATCTCAAGTATTGCTGCATATACAGTCGTACATTCTCATGGGATGAAGAATAAACGCAGTACGGGAATTGCCAAGACGAATGGTTAAAGCATGAGATATGTAAGTAGCTGCGCGGATCGAGTGAACCCCAAAGGCTGGGCTAAGTACTCCAAGGCGGTCGAGACAACCCTAGTGGGTGTAGCTGAGGCTATAGCCCTGCAAATACATTTGAGATCATACAGTTGCCGATCAATCAACTGGCGAAGAACGCCAAGCGCGCCTCCTTCGAGCCGGGAAGAATGTCCACATCCAGTGAACAATGCCCCCTCAACCTCATCTCTAGGTCTTTTAACTGGGCGATAAACCCTGGTCTCGGACACACCGCAGGCCTCGCGCGCACGAGCAGCCCGAGTGCGTCCTTCAGCGACATGGAACATCTCGAGATGAGGTAGGCCGCGATAATCGTTGGAGAGCGGGACACCCCTGCGACGCAGTGGACGAGAACCTTCCCTCCGCTATTCCTAGCATCACCGATGACCTGGTTGGCTCTATCAATAGCCGTGTAGATGGAGGATATATCCTTGTCCAAGAGTTGCAGGCGGTGGTATTGGACAAGAGGGTGGTTGGGACAAACAGGCGCCCTGCCGATGCTGATGATGTGGGTAATGCCTGCCGAATCAATGACATCTCTCGACGCAGATGTATAAGGTCCAACGAAGATGTAAGGTGGCACTACCAATACTGCAGTATTCCGTTTGCTGTGCCTCCGCACTGACTGGTCGGTCATTATGAGGAAGAGAGAGGTGCTGAGACGGCAAGACAGTGAGTTACCGAGCTATGACTTCGAAAGGAAAACCTTTGTAAATGGCGGCCCTGACGGGCCACTCAACAATGAATTTGAAGGCGACCAGATATATTAGTGGTGCTTAACACCAATCTCCGACACTCTAGATATAGGGTGGCACGTACCACCCATGGCAAGTGTATAGATTTCTAATTTGTTCTAGTGTCAGTTGGCTATGACTACTTAAGATAGACTGAAGGATCCATCCATGAGTGAATGTTCAAGGCATGGTAAAAGGTGAGCGAGGCTTACTGCTTGGCTAAGACCTGTTAAGATGGACATCTACGAGTCGAAGAACATCATGCATTGACAGTGGATTTACATAGTCATTTACCAACACAAAATGAACTGAATATTCCACCTAAGACTTCCTCAACGCCGACATCTATCCCAGAAACAGAACCAATCGCACGAGCTGCATAACGTAGGGACTCCGCAGCGATGTCCACTTCCGAAGGAGCTGAGGTCAAGCATTAGTATGATACATCAGTGAAGCACAACGAGGATACTCACAAAAGGCGATGAATTCTTCTAAATGCATGACAGCTTGCTCAAGAAAATCTCTATGACGAGCATGCGTGATGAGTGGGCTTGCGTACTCGAAATCATCACTGTATCTGTTAAAAAAGATCAGGGTATCCATTCATCCAGTGGATATTGGACCTGTGCAAAGTACCTTGTTCGTAAAACCTGTGCGAGACCATCTAGAAACGATTGGGTACCCTCGGATGTGCGAAGACTCGCTGTCCAGAACTTGGGTCGTTTACTGCCATAGTAACCACCATACTCCATGAAGGTGAAAGACTGGTTGGGAGGAAGGCTCGCGATATTATCAGATTTGTTCAACAAGAAAAGGGTATCTGGTTTCAGGTGGCCTTTAACCTCATCTGGGATTCGAACTAGGGCATTTTCCGAAGAAGATAAAACATCAGGAAGGGATAGAACACAAAGAGACAGATCAGCCTCCTTGACCCTGAGCGAACCGTTAAGGATCTGATACAGCACATTATGACTTGCACATACGCATTGCCTGCACGGCCCACCCCTACCTGCTCTACAGTGTCCAATGTCTCTCGCAGGCCAGCAGTGTCGCTCAGAACAACCGGAAAACCGCCAATATCTAAAGTGAGCGTGAGCACGTCCCGAGTAGTTCCTGGAATAGGCGATGTAATAGCCGCATCACGCTGAGCTACAAGCAAGGGTTCAAATGAAGGTCTCAAATAGCGCGACTTGCAGGACATACCAAGAAAATTGAATAAGCTACTCTTGCCAGCATTCGGAGGTCCAAATATCGCAAGTTTTATTCCAGAGCGCAGAATCTCCCCACGACGGTTGTCATCCAGGTGAGATCGAATGCTGCTGATGATATTTAATGCACGATCATGAGCTAATGCCGTTTCAGATAACATTGCGAATGAGCATGTAGAGGACCAGCCTTCTTTAATCATCGCTTCCTGTCCAAGCTCGTCCACGTCCTCGCCAAAATCGATAAAACCTTCAATAAAAACTAAACATTCCAGTATCTGTGACCGTAGGGCAGTATATCGCGCCCTTGCAGTCCCCTAGGGATATTTTGGGTAAGTTCTAAGATTAGGCAGTAATAGAACCCCTACCTCAGCTCCGCTGACAGCAATTCTTCTTTGAGCTTCCGTTTCAGCATCAATCAAGTCGCGCAGGCCCTCAACTTGGGTGAGATCAAGTCGACCACCCTCGAAGGCACGTCTCGTAAATTCGCCTGGGGCAGCGGGCCGACAGTATGGTAGTTTAGCAAGTGCACGTAACACTGCAGAGAGAACTGCGCGCCCAGAGTGGATGTGAAGCTCAAGAGTATCTTCTGTTGTGAATGATTTTGGACCTAATGTACACCATCAAATAACCCGCGACCTATAGGAAATAAGCAGAACTTACCTTTGAAGAAAACAACCAAGCTATCGTCGAGTCTCTCTTCGGTCTCTGGATCGACGACGTGTCTACGCTGGAACATCCATGGTGTCGGAGTGTCCCTAGACTTTTTTTTGCGCGTCACTCTTCGCCAGACGTCGAGGGCGTCGGGTCCGGAAACCCGAATAACAGCTATACCTGCTTTCCCAGGTGGAGTAGAGAGCGCGTATATAGTTCTACGCTGCGCATCAGAGAGCGTAGGCTCAGACTTGGCGGAAAAGGTTGCATGAGTATGACTGGCATACCCAGTAGCATCAAACCGCGACGATGACCTATTGAGGCGGTGTAATCTGCAGTTCCAGGGGGAATTTCTATGTAGAACGACCGATGCAAGGTTTGGGATCAGCAGGGAGCTATTTTCCCGAAATTGAACGTGTCTCCGTTGAATCCGTGGATCCTTTACAGCTTTCTGAATGGTACCGGCTCGCCATTGCCGCAACATTCACTGCCCAGCTCGCCGCCAGTCGCGACCAGTAGATGATAAACGCGGTGCTACCGTAATTTCTCACGACTACAGCTTGCCCTTACCTCTCATCGCAAGATTTCACTAAACCAACTAATCCCACCCTTGTTATACAATCACATAGGTTGCCCAGTTTAATCAGGAGCCATGGGTCAAACACGTTCGTTTCAGTTTTCCCATGACACATTCATCTTCCACTCACTCCGCGATGAATAGCATCACAGTTTATGGAGGACATGCAGAAGCGGTCCAACTGTGCGTTCTACGTTCCAAACCGCTTCTACTCTCTGCGATACTTAATTTGACTGTGCTGCGCAGTCACGTCCGCTGAGTTGGAACGATTGAAGAAACGCTTCATGAAGCTAGACAGGTCTATATCATCTCTTCGATCGACCATTCCCTACCGATCTCATAATATATATAAAGTGATGGCTCGGGCTCCATAGATCGCGAAGAATTTCTGCAAATACCACAAATAGCTACCAACCCATTAGCCTCGAGGATGATTGCAATCTTTGACGAAGAGTGCGTAGACAGATTTCCGTGGCCGACTTACAGTTTAATTCTTGCGCAGCGGAGGAGGAACTGTGGACTTTCAAGAATTCGTGGGTGGATTGAGCGCATTTAGCAGTCGAGGAGGGCGAGAAGAGAAGCTACGATGTGCGTCTCCCATTTTGGTTCATCAGCACGGCCTCACATCATGATATCAAGTTGCATTCAAGGTTTATGATGTAGATCGAGATGGTTTTATTTCCAATGGAGAACTGTTTCTGGTACTGAAGATGATGGTTGGCAACAATCTCAAGGTCTGAATACGTTTACTCAATGACTTTGGAACTCTTTGTAATCTTGCTTTTGAAACAGGACCAACAACTACAGCAGATTGTTGACAAGACGATCATGGAGGGCGATCTAGATCGTGATGGAAAACTCAGCTTTGAAGAGTTTGCGCAAATGGTGTCAAACACGGTTGGAGACATTCCCTTCGCTTCACGACTGGTACTCACTCGTTTTACTTTTAGGACATTGTGAAACAGATGACGCTTGAAGACCTTTTCTGACGGCTTTGGCGCCAACGAGATTCACATCCCCTCATACCCCGCTGTGTATGTTGCCCATCACTCTCGTCTGTTGCATCATTCATCATATAGTGGCAACCTACATGTAGTACCACCTTTGTTGTAGAGTATAAATTTCGGTCTCAGATTACCATAACACAATTCACGGTACGTGAAAACCGTTGGGATCCAGAAAAGAGTACTGCATGTCACTCATCAACAGAACTCCAATAACATCTTAAATAAAATTACAAGCGTGACTACAAAACCCATCAATCAGGTTTTACTCATGAGCTTCAGGGTGCTGTCTGCACTCTGGAATTTTTATAAGCCAATCAGGCAAGCTGCCGGTGACGTCAAGCACTTACTGGACAAACCAGCTCTGATCAGGAGGGACGCAATTGCCTCCATGAGCATTCTGTGTCGACTGGCAGTTAAATGCGACATATTCCACGACGTTAGCCTGCATGTTTGAGTCAGACACTGGAATCAAGGACTTCTCACGAGAGACGTCTTACCCAGTTGGTTCTGCAGTACGTCTCGTTGTAGCTAGCCTGGTTCACGAAGAACGTTTCGCAGGTTGAATACTGCATATAGATAGTGGATCCACTCTACTTCAAAGTATCAGCGTAGATTCTTAAGAGATCACGTTTACTTAACGTACTGCGATGTTAAAAAGTGCCCCTGCAGATCAAATGACATTGGAAAAAGGCGAAGAGAGATACATGAGCACTATTCACCGACGTTCTGGCTATCATACAAGATAGCATCCGAGATGACTTGACAATCGTAAGGGTTTGGACCACCACCGGAGGGAGCAAAACAGTTGGTAGTACCTTGAATGTGATGGAATCAGCTTGAATAAGTCCAACAAGAATATTGAACACAACGAACAGGTATCGGCGCAAACATTTGTCTGGCGCGCCTCGAGATCGCGTTTCTTAATGATATTTGAGCAAGCCAATGTATCGACTCGAACATCTGAGTTCTGCCCAATGAAAGAAGATGACATCATGGCTTTGTTCTCGCATGTAAATGCTAGATGGAGCCAGGTAAATTAGCATTTGTCTGCATTTGTCTTGAAGGGTTACTCACAAGAAACTTTAAGTGCGAGAGCACCCGCCCCCAACACTACAGCAAAGGCAAATTGAAGGAAGAACTGCATGTCACAGAGCTCAAAACAAAGAAGTGTAAAG
Organism: Suillus luteus UH-Slu-Lm8-n1; assembly: GCA_000827255.1. Classification (NCBI taxonomy): domain Eukaryota; kingdom Fungi; phylum Basidiomycota; class Agaricomycetes; order Boletales; family Suillaceae; genus Suillus; species Suillus luteus. The sequence continues at coordinate 48,062 of KN835228.1, forward strand.
AAGCTAGCAACATGACGAGGGGGTTCTTATATGTTGTCCAGCGTGAGTTTGTCAGATTCTCAGTGTGGGGTAGCAAGCCCGTGGCTGGTCATGAGGCCTGAGGCCTGTATTCAAGCAACGAATATCTCGGAGGAGGTGGCGTAGCCCGCTCTTACTCATGTGACGAGCTTTCCATGCTACACGGTTGGGTCATCGCAGCGTAGCGATATATTTATATTTTCCACATTGGATGGTGATGTCTGACCGAAAACTTCGCAGCGGCTAGTATCATTCCTCTCGGATCTTCAAGTCGGCCACCAAGCCCCACCCCATCCAATGGGGACAATCTAAAACCATTGTGTCCGCTGTTGGTGGCGGCCTGGTCCATGTGACTGGTTTAGGGCATCATCTGAATTTTTCAATGAAGGGGCTCACCAGCTGCTACCCCGTCATAAAAACTGAGACAGCTTGCCTACATCGCCAAGAGTTAGTTCGGCTGAAAATTGCATATTAAATTGATGTCAATGAAAAGATAAGGACCCAGGGCAAGTTATATCGGGTTTGGACCAGAAATAGTACATAAAGACGCCTTAGATCCTTACAGATCACTGGCACCGCACCGCAGGCAGCTGGCCCAACATAGCAAGGTCTGAGGAGGTTACCCGTCGTGACAACATCTGGGTGTTAGACTTGGCAATGCTGACGATATTTTCACGATCAAAAGAATAAACTCACAACCCACAGCGCCCTTGCTAAGCCACTATTTTACACCAACAAAGACCCGCATAAACAGAGATATCATACAATTTGAAATCGTGCTGGGGTATACAAACACAGCACACCATCTTTTACTCTTCGTCTGGCACTCCCAATGAATCCGCGCTGGTTCGGAGGGTTGCGAGTTCAATCAACAATGAGGAGCGCACAGGCTCAGACCCCCTCGCAAAGCGTCCTCTCATGTTGAGCAGTAGACGGTTGCAGAGCAAGGATGGCAAAGCAACAGACCAGCTGTCAATTTGTGTTAGAATTGTAATATACAGGAGATAGAGACCCACGGCATGAAGAGGTCGATATAGGAAGGAAACCGAGCCCAGACGATAGTTGACGCAATGAGTTGCATGAATATTCTGTAGATAATGAATAGTCAAGCACACACCGTGACAGCTATCTAAAAGCTGACGGACGTACACGAGAAAGTATAATAAACTTGTGTGGTCGTCAGCATTTTGTCACTGAAAAGATAACAACTACCAACCTATCACGCGCCAAAAATGTTGCAAGTTCAGTGCGTTGTTGTTGGTCCAGGAAAACTTTCTTCAGCACGAGTATACAAATGATAGGTTCGAGGATCAGCGCTGGCGTCCAAAATATCGCCGAGAGGGGGGCAAGACCCTCAAAGAGACAGCCCACTGGAGTAGAGACTACCGGAAATTCTGGCAGCGGTTTATTCAGTGACACTTTTAAATTCTACAGTGAGAATCGGCAGACTGACTTTCAACGCGGACGATCGTCAAGCCAATGAGGAGTGCCATCGCAGCGACCTCTATTGTACTCAGGATAATCATCCAAGAGAGTATTCTGCGACTTCGGTCATAAATTGCCCACACCTGGAAGGATTTTAGTTGTCGACTTTTCGCATGAAACCGCTGGACTCACTCTAAGCTGCAGTATCGCTGATAAAAATGAAGGTTCTATGAGTGACGGTTGTGCGTGAGCTGTACAACATACTTTGAATGGAAATGGTCGTAAGGAGTGCACTGTTGAACGATGAATAAGGCTTCAAGAGACAATGATCCACGACTCACATGATATTGTTGCATATCATGTAGGTGACGCAGCTACACCAGAGGAGGAAGTCAATTTCGTGGATCCCAAAATAACACAAACATACGTCTAGATGAACGGTTAGCGTAAGACGGTGGAAGATGTGCCAGAAGAATTACTTTGGATGATACCACTTGGTATGGGGCTTGTCGTACTTTGAATGCTTGTCAACGAATCAGCTGTAATTAATACTTTACTCACTCAGGTCAAATGTGAGCCACAACGCTGGAAGCCAGCGGTTCTCGAGAGTGCATTAGCGTAGTGCACACATTCTTCTTCACCATGCAAACTCACAAAATGATAGAGATATGTCACCCAACTTTTCCTCTTCAACCAGATGAGATCAATCTGCCAGTTCGTACATAAGCAGTTGCACTGGTCGTTGAAATCAGATCAACAGTCTACCTCGTCTTCGATAGTAATGACTAGTAGCAAAATGGGAGTCAGCAAGTAAAATTATCAGGAAAAAACCCTTACTATGTTCATAAATGAGAAGTCCCAGCGCTGCAGCTCGTGATTGTTTTCCGATAATCACTGTTTGGCAGATATTCATCAGCACACTGCCCAAAAAGAGCCATACAGCACCAACAAGCTCGCCGCGCAGACAGTGAAATCAAGGTCGTGTACAACATGAATGGCCGAAAATACCCGCAGCATGGCATAGAGCAAAACCAGCTTTAAGACTCGGTACGCGAAGAACAAAGGCTCAGCGCTCAACCGCAAGGCAAACATATGTGGTCACTGCTTGATCGCAGCCCCAATCCGGTTGGATGCCATGTAGTATAGGATAAAACGGAGCCGATTACGTAGCGGATTCTGTAGTTCTCGCTCCAAAAAGTTCAACATTGCCGGCAGGAAAATCACGAAGCGTGACTAATACTCTTCGTGCCGAGTCCTCGAGGCAGGTCACCGGCAACTCGGGACAGTGCGGTCAACCAAGCTCAACATACCAATCATGACTGTGTTGTGAGTACATGCCGGGGACCTTGATTACATTTGCTGTGCAAGTTGTGGAAGTGTACAGCGATCGCGAAAAATTGATTGACTGTTGGCACATGCTTCCAGGACCCTGACCAGGAACGCGGCATAATGTAAGCAAATGCTGCCATCTCAAGTCTCGTGAGTTAGGCTGAAAATAGTCGCATAAATTTTTCAGAGGGCAGATACGAGCAGTGGGCGCATGCACATGTGCCGTTGACAACCGCCAATCGCTTGAGGGCTGATTGGCACTGCTTCAACGACATCCAAGTTCCCGCTCCGCCATTAGTTCACCTTCACGACAGTCGCTTTACTTTTTTACCCTCCTACCAGTATGATGAGCAAACGCGGAGAGGTCTTTGATAGAAATACCCTTACTGGCTCACTCTCACTGATATCCATCTCGTCATCTCGTTCTCTTTTAAGAATAGCGGAATCCATATCCATCGCACTTTCATCTCGCGCCGATTTATCGAACCCCGAAAACTGTCCGGGAATAGGGCAACGCCACGCACTTATCTTTGAATCCTCGCCTCCTGTAACAAGAATTTCATGCTGTGTTGCGGGTTAGCATTTAATATCGCCGCACCAAGAAAACGTACGTTTTCATCCCAGAAGACTGAACGGACTACTCCAGCGTGACCCTTAGCCCATACAGAATTTATTGTCCATGGTGCAGATGAGTCTGCCACATTTGAGCTTGAGAGAAGGGCCACATCGCCCCTGCGCAGAAATGATAAATTGTATGTCACGGTCATGATATGTCACATACTCATTCGAACCAACAAATACACCGAGGTTGCTATCAGATCGCTTTGTATTGTGACATGTTATCATATAGTCAGTAACCCAAGTTCGCCCGTGGCTATGAACGGAGGGGTGGCGAATGTCACAGTTCTGCAACATGTCAAGCTTTGTGCGGCATCATGAGTAATAATTAGATCGACGGGTGATTGGAATATACCTCATTTGACCAACAGCTGAATGTCTCCATATCGCTTGCAGCCCAAACACGATTGACGGACGAGCCGCGGATCCATCCTGCTTGGGATATGCTACAACCCCAACTGCCGACATTCAAAACCGCTTCATCCTCGTCGTCTTCTGCAGAATTTGATGTGCTAACCAGGCCATCGGTGGAAGCTGATAGCAAAATCTGTCTAGATATTGGAGATGGGCTATTATTCACGAAGTGCACAGCAGTAATGTCGTCTGAATGTGTTGACCCGTGAACACGGAGTGGTACACCTGGTTTTCGAGGGTCCCTTGGGTCTCATATTGAAGTCCACAGCTTTATAAAGAAGAGTAGGGCCTACCAGTAAAGTATAAATGCATCCTCCTTGTGTAGGTCCGTCCCCGCAGCAACGGTCAAGCCATCATGAGAAGCATCACAAGACAAAACGGAACTAGATCTCCCAGAAGTCGTCACTAGTTACCAACAATACTCTTGAGTTGTCAAATGTGAAGGTCCAGCGGTTAAGTATGAAAAACATACTTTGTGTAGCCGGAGCACCAGAACGTTCATCCCAAGCAATAACGCAACCATCCTTACCAGCGGATAGAAGTGTATGCCGATCTGACCCCCCGATGCTTCTGACGGCTCGCAAGGTTGTGGTAGCGTTTTGATGGCCTTTGAGGGTCTGGGCACATTTCAAGGATGACTTGTCAAAAAGATGAATTGAATTTGACGGAGCAGAAGCAGAAGAAACATAGTAATTTCCCAGTGATGTCAATGCAAGGACATAACTTCCATCTGGGTGACTAGTAGATTTTATTGCTGAAGAGATTGCCTCGAATGAAGGAGACTCGAGCAACGACATGACTGCACTTTTACAAGCCATTCAAAAGATCTTTGGACGCAATTTAGCTTGAAGGAGATTCAGACCACGTGAAGCCCACGATCACGTCAGCAGGTCAGCAGATTATCTAGCCTCACTACGGGCTTTCCCTCAACGTCATATCTTTATTTCTTTACCACCACCTTGCAATTGCAAGCGCCTAGATCCTGTTCCAGCACAGCTGTTTTTCTTTTCGACTCCTTCAAAACGCCCACGCTCTTTTCAATCCACAGTCTTTTCCTCGATTCCCTTCAACGAAGATTCTCAAACCTGAGAATAAATTCGCCAGGACCAACGAATAAGCATTTCACTTCACTGCTTTTAGTCTACTCTCATTTTCAACATGACTCGTCGGGGTGAGTCTTTAACCGCTTGAATCTCGCGTGCGAAGACCCATTGCATCATACAGCTCCTCGTATCCACCGTCTCCCTCAGCGTCTTGACTACAGCCTGGTTCCTGCGCCTTTGGGTGCGTGTGAATGCGTAACTCAAGTTGTAACATTAATAAAATTTCTGCAGATCTGTCTCTTCCGCTGGCCACGGAAAAGTCTCCTTTACCAGCCATCATCGTGACCCCATCATCACCATCAGCTGATGCACCTGAGTACTACATAGCGTTCTTTAAACCGCCCCTTAAGCCTACGCTTCGTGAGCGCGTCTCCGAGTATTCTCCTTTCCAGCCACAGCTTCCCTTGAAGGCTCGGAGCGCTATCATCGTCTCCCTCATTCTCTTCGTTCTAATCTGCCACCTTCTGGTGCACCTTGCTGTCCGCCGTCCACACTTCGATTTCATCACATCCTCCGAAAATATATCGTCACTCAAAGCGAATTATCATCAGGCCCAAAATTCGTTCTTGGACTCATTTGCTTTAGATCTGAAATCTTTTTGGAGTGGACCAGTGGCCGGGGATACGCAAAATTTTCTAATTGAAGATTTTTCACAGCCAGCGCATCGGTAGATGTGGCAGGTTCGCCATTTTTCAGTATATAGACCTTGATACAAAGTCTATGCAATTTGGTTTTTCACCATGTTCTCAGCTTCCCATGCATCTACTGACAATCACATATCAAAGTTATCTTTGACCGAACTGACTTGTTCACAGTCCCATTACATCTTTTATGTTTGTATTTATCTGGTTGTGGAGTTAAAATGTTTAGCTAAAAGTCCTCCCCTGTATCGGAACATCTGCACAGGAAGCACTTTGCTTTGTATTCAGCACCTGGACTATGCCATACGAGTGACGGCAAGTCCCGATTGTATGCATTTCAGGTTCGACACCTGTCCAGTTGGATTCCCATGCTTGTATTTACAGCCAATGCATTCACGTTGATTCATAACATTAATTGAGGGTTTGCTCCAGGGCTGCAGCTTGTGCTCCCAAACGATTCATGGATCCTCTTTATATTTTCTTGCAGTAAGGCTTTTCTTCTTTAATTTGAAGTCCTTCAGTGACACGCCCTAGCAGTCGCGCGCCCCTCGGTGCCAAGCAGAACGAGGATGACGTCCAGTCCACAAACACACCCCGAATCAAAGTTTAGGTGGTCGTAATTATTGTGCCTTACTCACGCTCGCTTTGTTAATCCTGTGTTACGGTTGTCTTCAACTACGTCTTATTAAGTACGATGATTTTGCTAACACCTAGCATGAGCTACCCACTTACTCCCACAGCCGATCTACAACATTCATTTTTGCTTCCCCTCGCTATTCCTGCAAGACAGGATTGAACATGTCTCGGCTAGAAGCCATTGATCGATCTGTATCTGAGTATTACTCATTGTCGTCTTCGGGGACTATCTTAGGGGAATGTCGACAACTTTCCTCGTCGCGACACCCTGGAGTCACTCATCCCCAACATGTCATGGCCATGACACGCATGTCGTCGTTTAGCCGTGTGCTTGTTGACAGATCATCTCAACTCCCCCTTTCCACACATGATTCCACCAACTGCGACATGGTAATGTTGTCGCCATCTCCGTTGGAAGTACCTGCAACTCCAACATTATCTTTTTCATCCTCATTGGCGACTAACAAACGTATCATGTCACGCGTTATGGCCATACGAAGAGACAATAATCCTAATAAAGACAAGTCTCCTGATGCTGCACCTGCAGTTTCTTCCACAACCCCTGCCGCTGAAGCTGAAGGTGGTGGTGGTGGTGGTAGTGGTGGTGGTGGTGGTAGTGGTGGTAGTGGTGGTGGTGGTGGTGGTGGTGGTGGTGGTAGTGGTGGTGGTGGTGGTGGTGGTGGCAGTGCCAAAGACAACACTACAACAGTTAAGACTAAAGACAGCGAAACACCGCCTGGTCATGTTTCAACCACAGCTACGTCGGACACGTATGCTTGGACAGCAACCGTCACCCCGTTTTATACGTCAAGTCAGCAGGATGCACCCAGTTCCATTACAACGGCAATCGCGAGGTGCGCTCCAGAAACCAAGTTCGATATGCAGTTGATGTTCAAGCTTGATTTAGTAGCACCATCACTTCATCTACATCAATTCCATCAGGTCTCGTTACAGGACCACAGGAACTCGTTTCGCAATCTTCGGCCGTGATGGTCATCATCACCTCCGAATGGACTTCCGGGGGACACACTTATCACACAACAATGACAGTAGAGAGCTCTTATTCTGGGAGTGTTCAACCATCACCCACTGGAACTGTCGCATCTATTCCGTCTACATCTGAGTCCAGGTGAGCATTTGCGCGTAAATGTCCCGACAAATTATTTGCTCACTCCCGTTGAAGTCTTCTTCCCTTGATATTTGGACTTATTTTTGGAGTTGTTTTTCTTGTCGCCTTCGCCGTAATAGTCCACAAATTTCGCGCTCGCCGGCGCAGGCAGGCTGAATTGCTCCCCCAGCCTCTGATAGATCATGGGGACCATAACTACCAAGAGCGGCCGCCGCGAGACCCAACTCCACCCGTTGCAACACCAGCTACGCTGGAAAGCCGCCCTCGTGCTCCCCCACTAGTGGGAAGGATATCTGATTGGCGGTTAAGGTGCCTCTCCCAGGGGGACAGTTCGGAGCCGATGAGCGAAGTGCTATCAGACCCTTTTGCGGATGGAACTTTCGCTGTTTCTTCACGGACCAGTGAACCTGCACCGAGCGCAGCATTTGGCGAAAACCTCAGTGTGCTACACACGAGCGATCATTCGGAGTTGAATATCCTTGCTCCTATTCCATCGAATGCTGGAACGTCTATACATTCGTTGTACTTTTCTCCTACTGGTCATTATCACGAGAGGCATCTCTCCATCTGACGCATCGACAGAAGATGCAACAGCTGTTATAGAATAATTATCGCTGGATTTTCACGCTGGTAGTGGACATTTGCATTTGAGGGCACAGAGACAGTTGTAGTTTTTCTGATAAACTCTCAACCTTGTGGTTCATTTGCTTGTAGATACGATTGTTCCAACTGATGGTGTGTGTAGACCCTACTAGTACATAATACTGCGCCATACTATGATAGTGCTTTTGGACTTAGTATTGGCGTGGGAATACATGCACATATAGAAAGGACGCTGCTTTTGGGTCGCTCTATTGAAGTTCAAGAATACTGCTTGGCCTCAAAAAGCCAGCGTTGCCTCTTGCTTGGTTGTCCTCCCAGCTTGTGGTCTGATATTAGTTATGGATGCGCTCTTTGTACCCCTTGCCTCTGCCATCGGTGCATCTGTGGACCAGATCAAGGTTGGGAGCAATCTTGCATCATGTACACAAGCTAACTCCGTTCAAAAAATTGCCAGCTCATCTCATGTCTACTAATAGCCTGCCCTCTTGGAAGTCTCTTCATTCGTATACCAGCATCTCAGCCCAATCTCAAGCATCTATTCAATCTGCTTGTCTCGGTTTTCTTTTTCATACCAGTTTTGGACTTGTCAAGGGGCTTTGTCCAGCTATTAGGCAGTGTTCTTGGAACGTATTATATAGCGGCTAATGTAAAGGGCCCCAACATGCCGTGGATGGTTTTCGCGTATGTTTACTTTTTTACTCAAGAAATACCTGCTTACTAGACTTTTTGCAGTTTCGTCATGGGTCATCTCACAGTCAAGTAAGGGATATGAGTAAGGCGCATTTGCACGGGAGGCTGATATATACCCATTCCAAGTCACATCATACGGGCATTTTACAACCTAAGCTATGAAACGTTCGAAGTCACAGGACCTCAGATGGTGTTGACTATGAAACTCACGACTTTTGCATGGAATGTCTGGGACGGTAGGACGGCCCCTGAAGTAAGCCCCCACCACACGCCGAAAAATCTCCCAAAAATTAACCACAAATCCAGAATCTAGATAAATGGCAACTACAGAAGCGCGTCACGAAATACCCTACATTGCTTGAGTTTCTTGGTTATTCGTAAGTCTTATTCGATGTATTTTGTCTCCGAATGACATATTTGTGCAGCTTTTATTTCCCGGGTGTTCTAGTTGGGCCATATCTCGACTATGCGTCATATATGTCCTTGATCGATGAATCACTCTTCGAAGGCAAACGCAGTCCCAGTTCAACAAGGTCCATTCCAGACGGCCGAAAGCGAGTCGCATACCGCAAGATGCTGACTGGTTTAGTCTTCTTGGGAATATTTGTGGTTTTGAGTCCCTCATTCCACTACGGCATCGTAATCACCCCGTGGTTTATGACCCAAGGATTCCTCTATAGGTCTGTCTCAATGCGCTCGATCGAATGCTTTCCTGACTTATTTGGATGCAGAATGGCATATTTCCAATTTTCTGGTTTCATTGAGCGATCTAAGTACTATGCGATCTGGACGCTCACAGAGGTGGGGTTCGCGTTCTGTCATATACGCGATGCTAACAGGCGACCAGGGTGCGAGTATACTGACAGGATTAGGGTTTACTGGGTATGGCCCTTCAGGCGAATCCACATGGGAAGGTGCCGCCAATGTCAAAATCCTCGAGATCGAGCTCCCTTCGAACTTCAAAGTTCTGCTTGATTCATGGAACATCAACACGAACATCTGGCTGAGAGAATGTATATACAAACGCGTAACTCCCAAAGGGAAGAAGCCTGGATTCCGTAGCAGCATGTTGACGTTTGCGACGAGCGCTTTCTGGGTAGGTACTTGGGTATACTACGCATGACCTGTGCTGATTGTGTTGTAGCATGGCATTGCGACAGGCTACTACCTGACTTTCTTCTTCGGTGGATTCATCACTACCGCAGGCCGCCTCTGCCGTGCCAACCTACGTCCCTTGGTCCTCCCCCCTCCAGGAGCGCCCACGACAATTACGAAACGCATTTACGATTTAATTGGAACGTTCGCCAGCATCCTCATTCTCAACTATGTGGCAGCGCCGTTTATGCTGCTAAATTTCTCTGATTCTATCGAAGCTTGGCGTCGGCTCCATTGGTACGGCTTTTGGATGATTGGCTCGACACTCGCTTTCTTCTGGCTTGGTGGCTCCAGTTTCTTGAAGGCTTTACAGAAGAAGGAAGGAAAAGTCGCTGAGAAGATGATGACACCTGAATCTCACGTTATGCCACCACCTCTCGATGATGTGGCAGAGGAGTTGAAGGAATTGCAGCAGAGGATGAAAGAGTAGGCCGAGCTTTTAAGTACTTATTTAGACGGGTCCCGACAATTGATACCTATGTTCAATCAAGATTTTGCATACCGTTTCGAACTTCTGGATCATATTTCAGTCCTAAATATCGCAATTCTCAAGCAGGGCCTTCCTAATAAAGGCGTGCGCTCGAACATAAGCAATGCATAGGTGGGACATACAGGGCTCAAAAGATGAAAAGATGATGGTTTGTAGTATACCCATAATGCATATGTGACCACACAGAGATTGCGACGCCTCCCATGCTGCCACCAATGAATATTTTGTGAGCTTCTTATACTTTGAAGCCACGAGACTTTCGGCGACCACGGGCCCGCTCGAACTGAGAGAAATAGGTTAGATATAAACACCCTTGCAAAAAATGATTAAGACGTACTTTGCGACCCTTGGAGATGGTGTACGGCTTCTTGTTCTTGTGAGGACCCATGCCAAAGTGCTTGACAGCCTCGCGAGTGTTCCTCTTTCCCCGGAGCAACACAGTGTCAGACCCTGTTGGTGCGCGAAGTGCGAGCTGATCCAGCGTCAATGCCTCACCACCAGCATTGAGAATGCGCTCCTTTGCTGCGCGCGTGAAGCGTAAAGCAGCAACTGAGAGTTTGGGCACTTCGACGAGACGAACATCATCGGTTACAGTGCCAACAACCACGATAACTTTTGAGTCGCGATCAGGGGTGGCAGCAGTCTCTTTCACAATTCTTGATAGTGACAGAGGGGGACGGTTGATTTTGGAGAGGAAGAGGCGGTGGAGAATAGCCTGAGTAAAAATCATGCTTCAGTTAAACGCATGAACCACACGTAAAACTATTCGACCTTGTTGAAACTCGAGTCTGTACGGCGAGCCAAAAATCTGTAGAGCTGAATAACATTTAGATTGAGCTTTTGCGCATAGCAGAGGCACATACTTTGACGAGCAAAAGGAGGTAAGGATCCTCGCTTTTGGGGGCCGTCCGCTGGGCTTTCTTGACGTGGTGTGTCTTGAGGTCGATACCCTAGTAAGACGCACATATCAGCATAATTTTTGGGTGCTGTTTGGGACGACGAGCTCACCATCTTGATCTTGCCGATTTGTGCTGTTCGGGGACGGTGTACGGACAACAACGGAGGCTTGAGGAACTGTGCAGGACAAGCAAATAAGATTTGATTCTCGGCATTTCGCGGAAGATAAAATTGAATTGGCAGTCTGAGACAAACAAGCGACAAATAACGCCAAATTTTTCTTCAACTTCAACTGCCATGGTGCGCCACATTTTTGGTGCCCAAGACGACTTTTTCTAATTTTTTGCATTTTTATCAGGATCAATACGGAGAGCCAACTGCTCCTTCAGTTGACCCTTACTCTGATGCGTACAATGCACCAGCGCCCGCCACTGCTACATCAGAAACCAGAGACCGGGACGCCGCCCCACCACGCGGTCGTTCTCGTTCGAGAAGTCCTGGAGCCCGCAGCACCGGTTACCGTAGTCCTACCCAAAAGCGCAGGTCTCCGCCTCCTAAAAAGCCAACACATGCTCCAATTGTACGTTCCACATGTTCTCCTCATGTTTCGCGAAGCGCTTATGAGGCAAAGAAGGCGCCCAACCCCTCCCAAGTTTTGGGGGTCTTCGGATTAAGCATTAGGACACAAGAGCGGGACTTGGACGAGGAGTTTTCTCGCTTTGGAAGAGTTGAAAAAGTCACAATTGTTTACGACCAGAGGGTATGGTGGCTTCCTGTGCAATTGCGTTACCCTAACCCATGAACACGTTTTTTCAGTCCGACCGTTCCCGTGGTTTCGGCTTCATCAGAATGTCCACTACTGAGGAAGCTACTCGCTGCATTCAGGAACTCAATGGAGTTGTACGTTTCCCCCTATTATGTATATTTTCCTTGCTGATTTTCTCCATAGGAACTGAATGGACGTCGTATTCGGGTTGACTATTCTGTCACTGACAGACCGCACGCACCAACCCCTGGCGAATATATGGGACATCGTCGCTCGACTAGGGACACTTACTCAGGCTCAGGTCGCGACTCTTACCACCGCGACTCGTACCGTGATTCATATCGTGACCGCGATCACCGCCGTTCCGATCGCGATAAGGATAGGGACCCTTACGGTCGCGACAGCCGCGATTGGCGCGATCGTCGCAGCCCTCGTCGTTACTCACCTGATTACAGAAGGCGCGGGAGCTATTCCAGGAGTCCTCCTAGGGGTAGTAGCCCTCGCAAAGATTATGATGGTCCTTCAGGCACTGGTGCAGCAAGCTCCTCCAACCAGGCTGAAAACGGTAGTCGTTGGTGATGGATCAGCTGTCAGCGGAAACCATCTTGAAGGTGTGCCAGTCGTGGTTCCTTGTTTCAGTTATCGATGGGCGAAAGCATGGACAAGAGATCTCGTTCGTACAAGGCACAAGTGATTGAAGAGGTTCATGGCGGTCATCCTCCAGCAAGCCTCAAGTTGTCAATGTTCTCGTTACTTCCCTATCTTGAAGAAAGCAAGACATGGTTTCCGCGTTCGCTATTTCAGACAGAAAACCAAGTTCAAAGTTCATTTCATCCTCGACTGTTTGCCTGTATCCGTTCCGCATTTCATACCGCTCTACTACTTTGTTCTACACTATCAACTTTCGCTTCCATGAAGAGTGGCAAGTCCCCGATTGCGATTGCAAGAAAGGTCAGGTACAACAGTCCTGCACGTAGCGACTCAACATATGCAGCCAATGGAATAGTAGGCAGGGTTGACAAACCAAAACTTACGTCCACTCATCTTGAACGACTCGTTCTGACATTAATGATTGCTCAATCAGGAGGCTTGGCATGTATGGCGTTATCGATCAAGAAGCAATTATCATGTGCATTCAGCGCAGGCGTTTGATAAAACTCAGCGCTTCGTTGTCGGGAATCTCACGAACTCGTCGTAGCGAAAGTTTTGTCACTACGCCGGATTCGAGTTATTATCGATCATCAGGATGCACCATTTCCGCTGGTCAATCACCTTGTGTCTATGGCGTTGATGCCAACAGCAAGAATAGAAACAGAATCGATGTAGAGTAAGATTGTGCATATTTCACCATCACGATAAGTGCTAACCTTCAACTCCGATTGAAGCTCCACCTCCCTCTGGGTATCTATCTAATCGTACGTATGATACTACCGTAGAATTTCGCTATGAAGTATTAATTGTATCAAACAATGTCCATCAGAATAGCGTGAAAGTCAGTCATATGTCGGAAATCATTAAACTTGGTGCGCAGTTAACCAACTTTCAGGGACAAGAAAACGCCCCCGCGGCCCGTCAACGATATCGACAGATGCGGAATGGCACTGCTCTGAGGACGTGAAGTGTGCATGAAGTCGATCATGACGGCACATGACGACTCCACACACAGAGCAGCGCACTTTGACACCGAGGTGGGTAAGGATGTGTCTTGTCATACTTCCTCTTTTCAGTATCTTCGAGCAACCACCCCATGTGCACCTTGTACTGGCGGTGTCTGAGCCAGTGATGCCATGTCCTCGCAAATGGGCGGATACTGCGCGAGTTGTTCCCTCCACGAACATTCCACAGCCGCCTTCCTGTAATTCGCATCGATAAGCGACAAGTGGTTCATTGCTTTGTTGCATTCGGGAAAAGGTCTCTGGATCCACGGGGACGATATGGAAAGACATGTTGTGATAGGACGGCGTGATTGACAAGAGCAAGCTGATGAGGTGTGTCTGAAATATATACACTGTACTGCGTATCAGTCATGGTCATTGACATGGACATCCAACTCACCAGTGGGATCAAAGTAGTTCTTAGAACTCACAAGCAGAGACAGTCGAGGGCTTTGAAGCACTTGTATCATTGTAAGACCATCTTATAAAGAAAACAAAAATATAGTTGGCACTTTCCCCTGCCAATGACACGCCTTGAACACCAGTAGTGAGTTCTGAGCCTCGTTGCGGTACCGGAAATTAGATTGACGACGAGTATTTTGCATGTTCTAAACGATTATAACTTGGTCTTGCCGATTTTTGGGGTATTGCATATGATTGATTGTCACAAAGAACGTGTATGTCTTCTCGCCCGCGGGAGGGGCAGACGTATACTACCATGGTTGCTGGACCTCGTCCATTCGGACTCAATTGTTTCGTCCGAGTGAATATGAAATGGCACCGCAGCCATGGGATACGTACTTAATTAAGAGAGCGGTACGAAGAACGGTAGTGAAAAGAGATAACTAGGTCCGAGTCATCAATGAGTATACACACAGCCTTAGCTTGGAAAAATCGCGAAAGACTACACAATGGTAACGTAACAAACCTCTGCGAATTCACCAAAATGGTAAGGGTCATCTAAGATACATCCAAAGCTGGACTGGAGTGGGGGGATCTTTGGGGGATCGATCATCTAGTTCCTAAGTTGCATGAAATTCACGTGATCGAGACACGGAATCATTATCTAGGTTCCTAACCTGCGAAGGGCGATGTCGAACGCATTCTCGCAGGCTCCGCTATGGTTCTCGATTAAGCAAAATTTCCAGAGTCAGTACAAGGGGACACGTCATAGCTGTGAGGGTGAAGTGGGGCCTGGCCGCAAGGGAAGTGCGAGGTTGGCAGACTATACCGGACGTGATGAGGCCAGTACTAGTGTCTTCTCGAGCTCTCTCCCCGGGAACATGATTAAGGCAATATTTGATGCGGAGGTAGGTTTGAAATTTGATCTAGTAGGTAGGCTGTGTCTCGCCGTACGGTCGACCGGTTTAGGTGATCGTCTAGTATACAAAGGTGACGCGTGACGCGTGACGGTTGGTTGAGGGTTACACCATGTAGTACGCGCTCCGCCGTTCAGACAATCCTCTTTGAATTCACAGATGTTCGTGACATCCTACGCGGTGAAGTCTTACCGACAAAGAGCTCAATGCGATAACGGCGTTTTCCATGTGATACACATCTAGATCTGTCAAGGAAGAAGTTCTTAATCGCCGAGCACAAAACATACAACAAAGTTGGCACCCGATTGATCCCCAGATCTGCAACAGATACGCCTCCGGTTGAAATTCTGGATATCCGACGTCCTTTCCAAAGATCTCCTCTGTATAAATGCAGCTAAAGATCCAGGGTCATCCTCATCGACGAGATTGACGCTACCAACGGTGTTCCTAGAACACCGTGTACCGGTAGAACTAGACTTAGTCAGCTGCTACTGGCAATACATTTCGCTTTTCCAGAAAGAAAAAAAAGTGATTGACGCTACCGTCAAGCCATGCATCCTCATCCTCATTGGAGGCATCAAATGTTTCACTCTCGTTTCCATCAATCTCCTGGCCGAGAATGGTTTCATCGAGGTCCCAAATCCCAAAACGTGGCAGTTGGTTTTCAAGCCGTGGACTGTTGTAAGAATAATAACCGCATGAGAGAAAAATCTGACTTGAATCTGACACACGTTTTCAGGGTTACTGTCGGATTTAGGCTTGAGGGTGATGCTTTTCTGACGATTGCAGAGAGCCGAGTTCAACCAGGTGATAGTTCGTCGGCCATCGAGTTGACTGTGATCGAAAAATCTTGACCGCAATGAAATTGACGAGAGAAGACACTCCTGCGCTTACACTTGCAAATACATACTGGCAAAAGCCAGGGAAGATGTTTTGTGTTATAGGTAGGGTTTTTTACGGAACACTAATTTAAACCAAATCTCAGAATTGCCCTCAGGCTGGGAAAATGAAGTCGGCGAACAACACGTGCGTGGCTTAGGGATAACTGAAGCTAATTTTTAAAGTTCATATAGCTTCGACTATGTAAAGAGCTTCCCCAAGATTGCGACTTGGCACAAAAGCACTCACAACATGTTCGTGAGCGTTCCCTTTTCAGTTAGCTCAGGTTAGCATTCCGTAACGCTTGAAATCATACCATATCCGAGAAAGATACTGTTTTGAGTGCTGAGCGCTGAATAATGGCTGTTCCACCAATCGCGTTGCTTATTACCAGCGCCGTAAGCTCACCACAAGGCATCAGTTTCTTCTCGACAAGCGTTCATTTGAGTCGTTTTGCTGAGTCCCAATTGCACAGCCGTCATGTGTATCTCACGGTCACAGTACATAATACGTAGCTCATGGCCTCACGGTCTTTCTGCCATACCGAACAATATTGCGCCGATGTACCCGTCACGCACGGAGTCACGGATCAACTCATTCGGATGATTACGGATTCATTATCTCATTGACTGACACTCTGACAGATAACGGTTTATTCGCTCAGGGCTTTTGTATCACTTTCCTCATCGAATCAACGCCAGCAACTGGCTTCCTTCGTCCGTCCTTCCTCGAGCCTACTCTGGTCTCGTCCGCTTCGTAGACGCCGTTACATGTGCGAGCGACAGGTCCACAACATATACAGCAAGGGCCCGTATATTCGCTTGCCCAGCTTATGATGTTGATGCGGAAGGTGAGAAATGACTCTCACAGCACATATTCTCTTCCACCGTCCGACGTCCATCCTCGACGTCTCTTGGTACGTACAAAAATCCCGCCCCTATTCAATATTCAACTACAACTAATCAGTCCTCCGTCTGCTAGGAATGTCACCATGAGGCGTACAGGGCCCCCACACCTCTCACACGTGCACGTCCATTTTTCCGAGCGGACGTCCTAGTAAATTTCTTGCTAGACTCCCTTGTCGAAAAAAACTAACCAGTGTGAACAACACTGGTCACAAAAGAAATTTAATCACGTACCAGACATCATAAGGATCAGCCCTGATGCATATGGGCAGCAACCCAACTTGTGGGGACAATAACACTTCCTTCGGGTCCTGGAACATCATTGGCTGTTGCGAAATGGCATGGCTCCGAAGAATTGATGTGTGCACGAAGGAGGTCGTGGCGGCATTTTACAACTCCGCATGCGGAGCAGCGCATCTTGATACCGAGGTGAGTTAGGATGTGTCTCGCCATGCTTCCTTTCTTGAGTGTCTTGTAGCAGCCGCCCCAGGTACAAGTTATGATGGCGCTATCCGGACCAGTGATACCGTGTCTGCGTAGGTGGGTAGACACTGCACTAGTCGTTCCCTCCAGACACATTCCGCAGGGTGTCCCCCACAATTCACATTCATACACGACGAGCGGTTGACCGCTTTGCTCCAATCGAAGCAAGGTCTGTGGATCCACTGTGACAGGAATGATGTCCCAAGGCATAGTGCGTCAGAGGGAGGGGGCTGGTGGTTGGTTGCAAGTAAGACAGACTGTTATACTGCAGGTCAGTAATGATTCGGTTGTTCTCTGGAGACAGGTGCTCAACGCACCAGATGGTTAAGAGTGCGTAAACGGACAACCGAGCGATTCGAGTGTTCTGATGCACTCGCCTTCTAATTGCAGGGCATTTAAATATCTGGGTGAGGTAGCAATGGCAATTTTTCCACCAGCAACAATGTGAATGAAAAAGCACTGCCTCGAGGCAGTCCAAACACTTTGTCCGCTTGCTGTCAAATTGAAATTCAAAAAGCGTGTTCCATTCGCACTCCGTGCCAAACGTTAACGGAACCCGCTCGAAGATAATGGTCAACATCGCAATCAGAACAATCGCCAGCAGTCAGCAACACCACCAGTCTTCAGTGACTACTGCCTCGCTCAACCCCTCTGCAATATTTCGCCTTATTCTGCAATGTAATCCACCCTATTTCAAGATTTAGTTTATCAAAGTTCCAACGTGAACTCTATTGAATAATCAAATCGATGGGAAAAAAGATGGAGCTGGCTCAGATCTGCGTGGCCGCTGAACTAGCGGTCAGCAAGGAAATCATAGCCTGAGGGCCGAGGAGACCAGCTACTAGTATGAGTTTGATCCCGAATTCGGTGAATCGACTAGCACAGCTGAGCTTGAAGCTTGAAGCTTAGATAGTGGTATACAAGTACGCCTGTATTAGTGTACGCACCACGCACGTATCCAAGATCCCTGATTGGCCTAGGACTCCTGGCGGCGGCTCAAGCCCTTAAGTAATATCGTCGTACTTGGCCAAAGTTTGGTAATAAATCATTGTTTCATCTTCCACGAGATGCCCGGGCCCGAGTCCATGCAGTGGCTCCGAGTCAGACTGCTACCAGGTCACTGATTGAGCTCGCAGGCGATACCAGTTACCATTAGTGCAAGGCTGGTCACTTGGTGTGAAATTCGCGTCCGCAGACCTAGCGCAGTAAACCTTTCGTCATGTCTTAGAATCTGTAAATTCTAACGCGAGCTCGAGTGTAAGTAACTCGCAGTATACACCAGATTTATTTTTATTTTTTGCGGGTGTCTGTCCTCCCACCGAGACTCCCTAGCATCGCGACACTCAGGCTGTCACGGGCAAGCTATCGCCAGGCGTCAATGTGGTTTCTTATCCCCCATGTGCTATGTGGAAACCTAGTATGCTTTTAGATCTGAAGAATTGCGCAGGTGTGAAGATCTGTTTGGCGAAGTGCGAGTGCGACGTCTGTCCTCCAACACGGAAATCTAAATCTACTATGATCATATACCTTGGTGAGTCACAGCTAGCATCATTTTTTTTACTTTCCTGTTCAGCTAATTTGGTTTCTTAAATTTGCTCCTTTGCTCGAGCCATCAAAAATGTGATCGACGCCTGTCATAGATGCGGCCAAATACAATGTCTCGCGTACACGTCCATTAAGCAACCCTGCGGTCACGCACAATCTACAGATCCCTTATAAATAATGGACAGACATACAGATGAGTCAATTGTGAATTTATGTTACTTACTATAAATCGTTTATTATCATACAACGTTCGCTCAACCCTTCTGATGAAAGACTCCAAGAAGTACTATCAGTTCGTCCAAACCGAGGCGGAAGCCGGAGATCATGGAATTATCCAGCTATTCTGGACACAACTGTCCCGCCATACTCAAGCCCACCTCCAGCATTGAAAACTTGAGGCGTATTCTCGAACGGGATGACTTTCCCCAGCGTCCCCCCGTCACCACTGCTAAACGCGGCTGTCATCTTCCCTTTGCCCTTTGTCGACACGTCCGGAAAGTCAGCAGGACCGACAGTGGGCCGCACGCCTTCCTTTACCGCCATCGCCAGCGCTGCACTCAACGAGTCCCGCACATTCGCACCCTCCCAATCTACGTCCGACATGATATTCACCCACGCGTAGTTCACTGGCCGAGGCTTCATCTTTTTGTCCTTCTTTCCCCTGGCGGGCCTGACGGTTGCCTGAGAGAAGTCGGCGTCAGCGTGGACTTTCGAGGTGCCTTTGGAGTTTCCGATGCGGAGCGCTCGCACGCCCGCTCGAAAATGATCGCTTGCGGTAGACACTACACGATCGGGTGCGTCGCCTACCAGAGTGGTAAACTGGCCTTCAATGTTGGCTCGCGCGGCATCGTGAACCGGAAGGCTGAGTAGTGCCCGCCCGGCTTCCCAAATCTCACAACCTCCGATTGTATCGATGACTGCATCAAAGCGAACGCGCGTGCGCGCCAAGTAGGTGAAAAGTGCCGTGACTGAGGTTTTTTCAGTCTGGTACGGAGCGAGAGGAAGTCCAGAATAGGAATATGGTGCAGGGAGTGCACAATGAGGGTGAGATATGGGGGGAGAATGGCTATGTGTGGAGGATGAGTATGGCGACGACAGTGTCGACGTCGACGAGTGCGAAAATGGTGAGGGAGATTGTTTTTGCGAATGAGTGGAAGAAGAAGAAGACTCTGGATGGTGCAGAGACAGCGATGAAGAAGGGCCCTCTCGCGGAGTTGGCGCGGGTGTGGAACTTGACTCGACGGGAACAAACAAAACTTCGTCTGCACCCCACTCACGAAGCCGTTTTTCAATCTGTTCCAGTATAAGTCGTCGTTTTGCCAGCGTATGCTTCTTCCCTTCATCCTGGAGATCGTCTTCGAACTCGTGAGGAAGACCTGGAAGGTCGAATGGCACAGGTACGTGAACCCAGACGGACCACCCAGCGCGAACAAGCATTTGGAGGGCTAGCGCGCCGGATCCATCGTGTCCGCGTAAAATCAATATGCGAGGTCGCATCGTGTCGAGATGCTTTTTTGCTGAACGTTCATGTTTAATGGAACGCACGATGACAACATCATCTTCATCAGTGTCGCTGGTAACTTCACAACTATGCCCGTTCCCACGTGGCCGTCGTGCAGCTACGTCAGGCTTTGCCAATGCGCGCGTGATGTGCAACAAAGTGCGCACAGCGCGATAAGCAGGAACACCTGAAAGCGGGAGTAGGGCGAGCTCATTCACTGTGAGACCCTTAGGTTCATTCACAGAAGGAAATACGAGCGAATTGCGCTGCCCCACCTCGTCATCATCCGCAGCCTCGCTCAATGAGGCGAGAACCAGAGACGGCTGATCAGGCACGTAAGGATGTGGCACGCAATGAATGCGATGTCGGTCAACGAGAATAAATTCAGCCAAAGCACCACACTTAGAAATGAGTCAGCATATTTGTATCAAATCTCGTGTCAATATGATACAAACCTTCTGCACGCTGTTGAGGCCGATAACCCACTCTCCCTTCTTGAGAGTGTGTTCGTCAACATCCCATCCCACTTCGAGGACACGTCCAACGAAGGATCGTCCCGGAATATAACCCAGTGGAACGGGTCGTTTCCCAGCACTTTTCTCCTCGGAACCCCGAGGAGCCCCCGGTAATGGTTGCTTCGGCGGCGGCGGATGAACGCCCACAAGACGAGCGTCCACACCGTCCAGCCCCACAGCCCATACTTGTACCAGCACTGAACTTCCGCCAACATAAACAGGAGGTTTTCGATAGGCTGTGAAACCGAGTGGACTATCTGCAGGGACCTGTCGAGATTTACCCTTCCCCTGCGTGGCGTTATCTTTTGAGAACCAGCCAAAGCCAAACAACGGCCCACGAGACTTCGATTCCTGGCGTTCAGCAGCGCCAGACGCGATTCCACGAACAATCTCCACGCTGGCCATTGTTGTCTGCGCGAGTCCTGCTCGTGTAAGATCAATTTCGTCTCCAAATCCGAGTCCCGCGCCTAAACTTTCTGCGGCTGTTGCCCTTCTGCCTGCTTTCCAGGGGCGCCAAGTACTAACACCAGAGTTCGATCCAGAGGTGGCCGGAGAAGTGGCAGCACGAGGAAGTACAAGGCTGGTGAAACCACGCGTACCACTTGACGGAAGCGCGTCTGCCTCACGTGAAGACGACGCGTGCGCGGCAAGGGCGTCCAATGCATTTAATGGCGCAGTTGTATAGGGTGATTTTGTAGTCGAGAAAGTCGTGCGAGAAGAGCTGCTCATCGGGCGAGACGCGACGCTGACAGGCAATTCAAATGCTGACGCAAATGTAGATGTACCAGTCTGTGAC
Organism: Suillus luteus UH-Slu-Lm8-n1; assembly: GCA_000827255.1. Classification (NCBI taxonomy): domain Eukaryota; kingdom Fungi; phylum Basidiomycota; class Agaricomycetes; order Boletales; family Suillaceae; genus Suillus; species Suillus luteus. The sequence goes on from KN835228.1 coordinate 69,574, forward strand.
GTTACACCACTTGCACGAGAGTTTAAGCGCGCTGATGATGACCGCGATGGTGCACCATCACGAGAGAGCGAAGGAGAAGACGAGCTACGACGTCTGGTCAACCTCGGTGCTGGCTGTGATAAAGTCACGGATGGCTCCTGTCGCACCGGTTTTGGTGGTTGAAGATTATGTGCTGGCATATATGTCAAAGACTGCGAGCGCCTGCGAGACATACTCCTATCAACTCCATCAGGGTTACTAGACAGGTCTGCATCCTCCTCCACTTCAAGTAGAACCGACATGCCAACCATCGCACGCATCGCTTTTGGTTTCATGTGCCCATGACCTTTTGGCTTACGTCCATGAGGTTCAACTTTGGGAAGGTCATGCGGCTGAGACAGCACGTGTGTCAGTGACATTCGTGACATATGTGAGGAAACAGTGCTCGGCAAAGATGAGGCCGAGCGGGATGCTGCATTTGAACCACTGCTCGGCGAAGTATTGCGTCTGGTACCCTTGCTTCTAGTCCCGTTGTGTTGCGAGGCTTCAAGCCACCGAACATCTTTGGCCCAATCTCGGTCCGTATAGGTTGTCTTGCGATGGTTCGGAACACGTTTGTGACGCCCCAGCTCGTTCTTGACGGGCATCATGGTGACTGTGGTACTCAGAGAGAATTCGGTCAAGGATGTTGTTGAAACAGAGATATCCTGGGGATTATCAGACCCTAAAGATGCGGCAGAGGATGCGGCAGAGTGAGGGGGAGTCGAATATGGGGAGTGAGCTGGAGTCTGCGAGCGAGAGGCTGGAGGAGAAAGGCCTACAGGGGACAAGGAGGATGTAGGTGAACTGGTAGGGGTGTAGAACACCTCTTCAGAGTTTTGCTGAGAGGGATCTACAGATTGATCTGCAGAAGCATGTACCTCCAAAACTGCTTCTTGTCGTGGTGCCTGTGCCTTCTCGCTATGGACGTCAGTGGTGACAGCGACAGTGGGTGTGTGTTTTAATGTTGTTGCAGCGGTAAGGACAACCTCGTCGTTCTTCAGGAAGGACAAGTGGGTCAATATATGTGTTCTGGCCTGTGTTTACTGCGACTCGCCTGTAAAGATTCACATGATTCGTCTAAGAGATAACGTCGGTCCTCGCGATTGTAGTCAAGCGGATCCTCACAATTGAGTTCGGAGGCTATACGGAGTAACTCCCCCTTGGTTGAGTGAAAATCTCTTGTGGGGGGCTGCTCTTGAGCCTGAGGGGCTTTTGTTGCTGTGCGGCTTGGCCCTGTAGCATATTTTTGGGAAGGTCTTCGGAGTACCTTCTGAAAAAAAGTCGGACGAGCCATGAGCGTCAGGTGCTGACCGTCATCAACTGCAGGCTATATAAACTTTGATGTCACGGTAAACTGCTAATTCTCCCCACATGTAGGCAGCGTGGTTACTGCAGAGCGTGTAGAGCGTGTAAAGCAAGTCAGAATCAAAACCCACGCTCTTCGACACAGCCGCTATGTCATGTACGTCATACAGTAGGTCCGCTACAACCGTTTTTGCCGGACCCGCTTCCCTCCAACAGCAAATGACACCGTTCGTTTTCGCTTCGGTGGGGGCAACAGCTCAGGTATCTCCTCTTCTTCCTCACTACTCTCGGAACCGCTGCCTTGATCGGCCTCGTCTTCATCACCGTCCTCATCTCCGCTAGCCTCTTCATCTCCGACATCCTCACCATCGACCTCATCTTCGCTGACTTCTTCAAGTTCGTCAGCAACCCAAACATCATCCAATAACACCTCCCTCTTCTCTGCTTCGCCAGGTTGCAGCTGTACAAGTATCACGTCTTCCGCTTTCCGTAGCTCTTTCCGGCTCTTCAGCGTTGCCAAAACTCCCTCGTCATTTGTTGAAGGGGAAGTAGTAGTCGATGACCCTGGTGGCATAGTATATCTCGCGAACTTTCCGATACTCCAATCCCTGAGGACAATACGCGCCGCACCTGCATGGTCTAGGACACCACGCTGCATGCCACAGATATCAACGTATGCAAGAATCGAGTCCTCGGAAAACCCACCTTTTTGATAAGCCCGCTTGCACGTGCCATTCCAGCAAGGAATGAGGTCGGGTCGCCCTTCGAAAAAGCAGGCAAGCTATACCCAAGCATTAAGTCCTGTGTATTTGCTCGAGACACTATGTGCGCAACTTTCATAGACGTCAGTTTTTGGGTAGAGGAGCAATTCAGCGGCACTTGCCAGCAAACAGTGGGTCTTTGAGTCGATCGATCCGTCCTCGACTACGAAGCAGGATGTCTCTTGCTCTCGTCATTTCCATCTCCTGCTCTTCTAAACCCTCCGCACGGACATATTCCAATCCTGGGGTATCAATCAGCCGCACCTTATCCCCTTTTTTATCAGGAAATTCCAAGACTAGCTCGCTTGCTGAAGTGGTCGTGTAAGGGCCTTTTGCAGACATTGCAGAATTGTTATTATAAATGGGTAGAAGATCTGCGCGTGCAAGAGAGTTGATAACCGCAGATTTGCCGGACTGGGGCAATTTGATCAACGTTTGATCAACACAAAATCCAACGAGAAAACTAACGTTGGTAACTCCCGTTATGGCCACAACCAACTCTTCACCAGATTTTTTGAGTTTGCGGAACTCTTGCCAAAGTGCGTCTGAGCCATGAGCATCGTCTAAATTGACAGGAATCTTCTTCGAGGCCGGGGCTGGGTTGGGTTTGGATGGCAAAAAAGCTTCCGCCACACGAAAGGGGAAGGTGGTGTACGTTGATCGCAAGTGTGAAAGCCATGATACCAGAGATTCTCGTGGTACGGAATCTAAATGCAATCGATTCAATGCCATTCAGACAGAACGAACGACCTACCAATCTTGTTCACGAGAAGTATAATATTTTTGCTTGTCGCTTCTTTGAACAAAGCCTCACTGAGGCCTGCTGCAGGATCTCGTGCATCCACCACATGCAGCAGAACGTCCGCTTTTTGCAATACCTCGCGAAGAGAATGAGGTCCTTCGGTGACCGGTATGACAGGTTCGGATTTCGAAGGTTCAACAGATTTCTTTTTGGGTGGCACTGGAGGTGCAGGACGAATGGACATGATACCATCAAATCCTTGCCCATCATTTTGATTTTCGTTAACGTCAACATCCATGATGTTTTTTTGAGAATCCTCGACGTCTTTGACATCGAGTCCAGTAAGAGCGGCGCGTTTTTCATTTTTACGTCGCTGCTTTTCCTCTGCGGCCTGTAATGCAATCAAGTCAGGAGGGAGGAAATTGTATGGCTTAGTGCATTTTACTTGACGCCGTGACTCTGCAACTTCCGCAAGTATTTGATCCTTGTATGGAAAATTGTTCGGAATTCCAGGATCTTTTTTTGATTTCTTGTGGGCTACACAAGGACTGTGAGCACAAGGAGATAAACAACCGAGCAGAAAAAAAACATAGATGCCATCATGCGAAGACGACTGCCTCAAAGTCCTGAACAAAGGAGTTGCCTGTAACAACGCATGGCACTCACTTTTTCCAGCAGCCTGTTCTTTCCGGGCCTCTTTCTTAGCCTTCTTCCTGCCCTGTGAAACCTTGTGCTTCAACTTTTGACGTTGGTGGGTCGTCCCTCGCTTGGATGTTTCTATTCCGCGAAATCGATATGAATGAGTGTATTTTCATGGAGTTGATTAACTACATACTTTTACGAATCTGAGGCATAGCAAAGTGTCTTGCAAGCGCAGGCTGAAGTCGCTCGATGCAATACTGATGTACTCAAGTATCTTATGGATGTCAAATTCAAGTGGAAGTCTTAGGACATATGCTACCGTGGGAAACATTATTAATCTGGATTTGACATCTTGATTTGGACTTGTGGCCGCTCGCTCGTGGGACGGACACCTGGGAAGTTGGCTTGACACGCTTGCATTCAGCAGAGAACGTTGAAGTCCACTTGTCCCATTTTATCACCAGGCGTCTAGATCAGATATCGACATGCATCACGCGCTGCTCATTCCGGATGTCCGAGCTTACATCTTCGCCTTTATCAAGGAAGATAAGCAAATGGGTCGATGTACCTTTGCTGTGCTAGCCAGAACCTGCAGTGCTCTTAGTGAGGCCTCTCTGGACGTTCTGTGGAGCGAACTGGATAGTTTGCGTCCGCTAGCATCGTGCATTTATGCAGAAAACACCGTGCCGTTGAGTGACGAGGCATGTCTATTGCATTTGTTTACTACATCTTGAGCTGAATTATCCCACAGCTCACGATTGAAACCAATAATGACACGGGACCAGATTTCTCTGTCTTCAACAAATATGCTTACCGCGTCCGCAAATTAGATCTTTCCGGACAACAAAGATTCCTGAGACGCAACGGTGGTTACCCGTCTCTCACCGAGGATTTAGGCGCATTACTCTATTATCCACTGAACTCGCCCCTCCTACCAAACCTTAGGCACTTAGCTTGGGCACCTGGAATGGGCCTCAATTTACTTCGTCATCTGCTCGGTCCACATTTGCTGTCCCTGAAAATACCCAGCCATCGCTGGAGCTCAGCATCCACTCTATTTGCCCTGACCAAAATTCCTGGGCTTTGCCCAAAAATCAAATCACTGACACTGCAAGTTCATTCTTGGGATGGACATATAGACTCAGAATTAACTCAAAGCACACATTGCGTATCTCGGGTGATCGGTTCTTGGGCCAAACTCGAGGAACTGGACTGCAACCCCATGACCTTTGAAGGTCTTTCACGCCTGTCTGGGATGAAGTCTCTCAAAATTCTCCGTCTGCAAGTCAACACCGCATCTGTTATTGACTTACCTCCAGACTCGCTCTCATTTCCATCGCTGCATACTTTCCAGTTCCAAACTGACACCCTGGACACTGCCATCACACTTATGAAAGCGATGAAAAGATTTCCTAAATCTTTGAAAATTGACGTGTTTGCGGGACGGTCCCGCAGAGGAACTTGCAGTCCGGAAATTGTCGGGGTCCTCCTGGGCCTCATTAGTCGAGATGCGTTGTACCACGAACTTCGACATTTCAGTTTGAATCTCCCATTCCTTCTGGGAGATAATCCTGACAATGTCTCTGAGATCCTACGACCTCTCTTCGTGTGTCGTGAACTTCGCACATTGTCCATACGAATGTCTTCGCCATTCACTCTCGGTGACGACGATTTGGTAACAATGGCTCACACTTGGCCACTGCTCGAGGAACTAGAGTTGATCGATTTACGTCCACGTGTAGCAGCTCACACTCCCCCTCCCCCTCAACCCCCCCTCCCTCATAATCTACCTCTACCACCTATCACTCCTACGGGTCTTGGCCAGCCAAACCAAGCCCCACAACCTCCGGTGCTTACTTTCGCAGCCCAGCACCCCGTACCAATGCCGCTACCTTTGGCGAACGCTGGTCAGGCGAATCAGTTTCCGTACCTACCCGTGTTTACCATTCCTCCTCCAGTATTTCCAACGTTTCCGCCACCAGACCTTTTCTTCCCTATCAGATCACGAACCGCTGAAATTACTTTTCGCGGCCTCATTTCGCTCTTGAAGCTATGCCCAAATCTTTATTACTTTGACCTAGCGCTCGACGCTACCAAACTTGATGATCTGCAAGGCGATAAGCCAGGGGGTGGAGTTTGTAATCGACTGGTCAAGTATGCCAGGCTTATTGATTCGCCCATTGGCGATCCTGATGTAGTTGCTCGCATCCTTTTCGACATACTTCCTGAACTTGATCCCCTTGCGGGACCAAATGCTCTACTGCCAGCTCCACCCCAGAACATGCCCCCGCACAATATGGCGCCTCAGAGGTGGAATATTGTTCGTCAGAAAATGATGGCCTTCAGACATGCTACAGCTAGCCAGATTTAATTCAGGTGCATTTGTTATGTATAACCACCCCTGCTCAGATTCTATATCATGACTCCACAATCTTTATGCACGATAAATTTCAGGCAGATGACTATATGATTATTACCCATGATCAGTGTGCGTTGGACTAGTGTAATTAATTGTACCAGTTACCAGAGAGGTCTGAGACAGACGTCGACGACACATGAATTCACGATTGATTCTGTTATGCATAAGTCATTTTCCTTTTTCGTTGTGATTTATTATAAGTTGTGTTTGGTTCTCGCCTACATACCGCAGTTGTTTGTTCGCGCCGACGTTGAAAGCGCTGAATTCTGAGGCCTGAGGTATCATCTGGCTACTTTTCGTTGACCTTGTCTCACTATAACATTTCCTCTAGCTTGCTGATAGCTAATATTGTGACCAACAACTATAGAATTATCGAGATGCATCATGCGCTACTCGTTCCGGACATCCTAGATCATATCTTCAAATTCATCAAGGCTGATAGTGACCAAATCAGTAGTAACCAGACTTTCGCAGCACTCGCCAGAACCTGCAGCGCTCTCAGTGACGCCTCGTTGGATGCTCTCTGGAGCGAGCTACGTAGCTTGTACCCGCTAGTGTCATGCATCTACGATAACAATATGAAGTTGAATGACGAGGCACGTCTCCAGC
>KN835229.1:0-75683 GCA_000827255.1 Suillus luteus UH-Slu-Lm8-n1
AGTCAGAGATAAGGCCATGAGGCGCCATGAGTCAGAGATAAGAGCCGAGGCTCTACGAATACAAGGCAACGCGGCCAATAAGTCCATGGAGATAAGAAACAAAAGATAGGGGGTGACAACGTTACTGTAACACCTGGAGAATTAGGAACTGTGTAGTAGGAGGAAGAGACATTTAGACGTCCACATGGTCCTGCTTCGAAACTGCTGTGCTTGCATTGTTGACCATTGTGAGTGTGCTGAGGTGCATCATTTGTATCGTTAATCACTGCTTTGAAGCAGCAGTGTTGTGTGCACAGAAATTGCGCTTGTACTGTTTCAGGCCTCGTCATTTCTGACCTCCGACCATTGGATACAGTGTTAGTGAGTCAACAATTCAGTCGTGTGATAGTGTTATTCTAAATTTCTAAGAACTGCCTGATATATCAATTGTCTGCCAACTGAGCGAGTCAGTATACATTGCCTCATCGTAAGCTTCAACGCCCCCATCATCTATTACTGATATTATTTCCCTTTCTACTGTAAGCCATCTCCCCATTAGATCAATTAGTTCCTGACTCTGTATCAGTAAGAGGTGATATCCGGTCCCAGATGCGCATCTGAGTTGTCGCACCGCTTCATGTAATTCGGTAGCACACTCATGCAAATCCAGCACTACAATCAAGGAATCATCCAACTCAGCACGCAGCAGAGTCCAACCTTCGACATCTACTCTCTGAAGCACTGCAATAACACGAGATTGCATGGTGTGTGCCTCAGGAACACCGGACTTGTACCCAAGCTTGTCACTCAATCAGTCCAAGGTGGAAAACAATAAGACAATGTCCTGTTCACAAGTGTATGGTAGATAAGATGTCCATAGCATAATGATATCGAGGGAATACATACATCATCGAAATGAGTTGAACGCATTCACCAACGCATTCGAGACTTTGCCTGTTCTATAGTCTTATTTCGAAAGGAAGATGAATAAAATTTATTTGAGTATTGGATGATAGACGAAGAGTGATGAAATTTGACCATTGATAATGTGCTCATTTGCTTTGCAATCGAGCGGCGTGCTTCTGCAGTTGTGTATCTTGGTGCCATTGTGATAGTGATGTTGGAGATTAGTAGTCTAGTACTGTACGTGTATTAATACACAACAACTCACTGTACAGTTTAGTGTTATGAAGCCACACTTCGGGACAGATGAAATGTGCATGTACATAGGCAACATTCAATCCAAATAAACTGATTTACATTCTGCACTGTGTGTTATATGTTAGTCTCACTGCACAAAGTTGATAAACAGGCAAATATAAAGCAAACCATTGCAGTAGATATTCACCAGACATGACTGCAGAATGTGTTCAGGCTGTATGCTTGACAGCATGATATATCATCATTACGCACATCAGGGACACATAATTCATTACCAAGTTGAATTATGTGTCCCTGATGTGCAAGTCTGAGAATAACTTGTAGCATACAGCACATCTGACTGAAGCAAAGAGCTTATTGTGAGGCCTAGGCCATAGGGCATGTCCAGAATCAAACACAGATTGTTCGTTAGGGATACCCCACAATATTTTGTCAAACACATATATCCATCAGGTAACGGAGTACATAGATTGTTCATTTGGGATACCCCACAATATTTTAAGCACGCAGTGACAAAAACAAGTACATTTACATTAAACTGTCTTGCCATTCCACATTGCCAAAGCAAGATGGAAGTGCTGCATGGCTTCATGTAGGGTGACAAAGTAATGGACCATTGTGCCTGGGGCACAAAGCATCCGAGCAGTAGTTCTATGTATAGTTAGATGTGTTATGGACCAGAATCAATTTAAAAAATGCTTACATTTCACTAAAGAGTCCTACACCCACAACACTGGTAGTTACAAACCAATTGAAATGGTGAGCAGGGTCAAGGTCAACGAGTGTGTCAGCGCTGGTGTCAGACTCTGCTTCATTATCCCCCTCATTGGAAGAGGAGGACTCGAAATCATTATCGGCAAGGCCCATCTCAGAGCCAATCCAAAGATCATTGATAGAGACATCTGAGGAATTGTCCTCAACGTCTGTGGAGTTCTCGTCTGGACTATTCAAACCTGTGTAGTTATAAGTGAAATGAAAGAAAAAATGAATGCAGGTTCAATGTACCCCTTTGTGCATGGACTGGACACACCTGGTCTTCAGGTCGGTAAGGCCACGTGTATGGTCGAGGAGATGACAGGGAACTGTGTAGAACGCAATCATGAGAAAATGCTTTGAGAATATCATAATGAAGACTTACCATGACCATTCTGCACCAAATGAATAGCCTTGATGAATTGCTCCATTGCGAATCATGGGTGGCAGAGCATTTGCACAGGTTGACTGTGGGGGAATCTAATGTTGGAGTGACTGTTATTCATGTCGAGGAGAGGATGGTATGTGTAGGGATAATCAGAATATCAGTTCCCGCACAAACAAATCCAGTATTTGTATGACTCACTCGATGATTGGTATTGCTTGGTTGGTCAAATATAACCTGAGTCATCAAAGATGAAAAAACTTCATTGTTGAGTAAGGACTCAAGTGACGGTTCCATTCATTATTGCACCTATATACGGAACCAAATAAAAAAACAAATTGTCAGTGAGTGAGATACAAGATACACAAGATTGATTAGGCATTAGCATGGGTAGGGGTAACCCGCCCGGGTCACGGGTATGGGTACCTCGTGGGTACGGGTATGGGTTGGCACACTAGGTACCCGTTACCCGTCCAGTCAGGTACCATACCTGTCACACCCAAAATGGTAGCCTCGCACATGGCACATATTGAAACTGTACAGCATTAACATAACTTTATTTTCATCACTACACACAGTAATACACCCAGGCCTGTGCCTCCGGACTCTCACAGGCTTCGCGAACCCCACCATAACTCCATCCACAATGTTCCGCAAGCGTGTTAGTAAGCTGACCGAAAAGGCAGCACAAGCTATTGCAGACGGTGGCCAAAAGCTAAAGCGGAAGGTCAGTACTGGCAGCCAAGAGACTTCGCAAGCCAAGAAAGCGAAAAACGTACCCTCGACATCAAAGAAGGCAGCTACGACCTCACAAACCAATCCTTCGACATCTGAAGACTCAACCATACAAGCCCCTGTTCCTCGTGTGTCAAGTCAACGAGCCACGGTCCAAACCGAAGATGAGGACAATGCCTCTCTCGCCAATGCTATTGTTGTCGAGTCCAGTGATACATCATCCGATATGAGTACCAAGGCACCTGAATCAGATGCAGAGGCATCAGATAATGAGCTCGGCAAGTCACCTACCTAGTATAATATAATTATGTTAATCAGCCTCAACAGAACGGCTACGAAAAGGATGGACTTCACCTGTATACGCATTCTTCGAGCCGACACCCAGTATTGAGTACACCAACGGGAGACACTCGCACGTATTCAAGTGCCTGGGATAGAGCTGTAATCAGCGTGTTCGACGTTACCTCGACAAGGGAGACGCCAAATCAACCAGTAACATGGCTAAGCATGTTAAGAGGTGTTGGGGCGAGACTGCGTATGAAGCTGCACAGGAGGCTAAGACAGCTGAATCAGCGTGTGAATCCATAGTGGGTAGTATGCTCACCACAGGCTCGATCACGTCCTCGTTCGAACGAAAGGGCAAGGGCAAAATAACATACTCACATAGGCAACATACTAAATCCGAGACCAAGTGAGCCCACGAAACGTGCATCATATGTGTGACTCACTATGTTTGTAGGGCCGAGATTGTGAGATGGGTGTCAGAGAGTCTTCGCCCATTCGAAGTCGTTAACGATCGAGGTTTTCGGTCCTTGATGAAGACAGGACGGCCAGAGTATTATATACCCTCACCATCCACGGTGTCGCATGATGTTAAGCTCGTTTTCGCGAACGTGAGGAAACGAATCGCACGGATGTTGCAAGATTACGACGGCGACCTTAACTTTGCCACTGATGCGTGGACATCGCCGAACCATAAAGTGTTTGTCGCCGTCTCAGTGCACTTGGAACATGAAGGCCAGCCCCTCGCGATGCTTCTTGACATTGTCGAGGTCGCAAAAGTATGTATTGCTGCAAATCAACATGAGCAAGGACTAATGATACTGCTAGTCACATTCAGGCGTAAATCTTGCGGAAGCATTCGCGAAGATACTAAATGACTTTGGGATTTCAGATAAGGCAAGGTTTAAGATCAACAACAAAACGACTTACTTATTTTCGTCAGATGCTGAGCATGACCGCCGATAATGCGTCAAGTAATGACACGATGACGACAGAGCTCGCGAAGCTCATTGATCACTTTGGCGGAGAAGCGGCACGCACGCGTTGCTTCTTGCATATCATCAATCTCGTGGCCAAAAGTTTGATAAGAGAGTTCAACGTACCAAAACACAAAACTGCCGAGTCACTTGACAGCGCAGAACAGGACCTCCAAGATATCGCGGGTGAGATTGACATTGAGGACGAAGCTACTATAGCGGCGAATGGTGATGGGGATCCAAGCGCTGATGACGCCGATGATACAGAGGGTTGGATTGACGAAGTAAATGAGCTGGATGATTTTGATCGCGATGCACTGCAGGAAAACATCCGGCCTATCAAGTTGGTCCTAGTCAAGGTGAGCGGAAAGGGACTCTACACACCTGTTGGTTTACTGACTGCAAAAAGCTTCGTAAACTGGCCTACAAAATTATTCACTCGACCACACTCCTGCTGCCGGAATGGAAAGAAGTACTCACTGAACTCAATCTTACTGTCAGGATTATGCCCCGGGACGTCTCAACCCGCTGGAATTCAACGTTCAATATGTTGAATTTTGCGGTTGAATATCGAAAGGCTATCGACACGATTACGGATAGACGAAGACTAGGACTGGGGATGTTTGTGTTGAGTGACGAGGAATGGGTGCTTGCAAAACAGTTGTGTGAGGTCTTGAGGGTACGTCACACATGTGACGTGACACAATGTCCTATCGCTCACACTTTGAGTTTGCAGATTTTGAAGCACGCTACACAATTCTTTTCACGTGGGATGCCCAATCTCGCTGTGGTCATTCCCGCCATGGATCATATTGACAATGTCTTCACTACTGGCATCATCAACACTCACATGCTCGATCCTGCTATACGCGCAGCCCTCAGCCTCGCAAAGAAGACTTTAAACAGGTACTACTCTCTCACAGATAGGTCAGAGACCTACCGTATTGCAATGGGTACGTGTTATAGTCTTTTTTTTTGTGCGCTAACATTTGCATTTGTATTAGTTCTTCACCCACGTTACAAGCTCGAGTATTTTAAGGGTGCAGATTGGGAGGACGAATGGATCACTGCTGCACGCAACATCGTGCAAAAAGTGTATGAGCATTCCTATGCTTCACGCAGTGTCCCTGCCAGTGATGAAGTTGAGGCAGCTGTAAACACAACTCAGGTGCGCACCGATTTTTTATTCTAATCACATTCTTTATATTTAAACTATTCTAGGATGACGACGCCAACATCTTTGACAACTTACCAACTCTCACGAAGCCCGCACGTCCATCTGTGGTCAGCGAACTCGATGCCTACCTCAATGCGAGCATCGAGACAGTGGACGACGTTCTCGGATGGTGGAAACGCCAACAGCCAACATACCCGCATCTCTCTCGAATGGCCCTCAACTACTTGTCAATCCCTGGTATGTCTTTCGTGGATCTCACTCCGAGTCTACTGATATATTTTTTAGCAACATCGGTTGATGTTGAACGGACGTTCTCTCACGGCCGTTTGCTGCTTTCACATGTCCGTTCTCGCCTTTCCACACAAACAACTCGCGCGCTTCTTTGCCTGGGCTCATGGAGTTTACTTGGGTTAGTAAAGGACAAGGATGTAATGTCTGTTACCCGGCTGCCTGACCTTCAAGGTGAGGAGGATGAGCTCAGTGAAGGATGGGATGATATTGTATTAGCATAATCCATGTATCTACATTGTTTTTGAACCATTTTGAAGCTTGTACCCATTTCATACCCACAGTGGGTGTCGTACCCGTGTCGTACCCGTGGCTACCCGCCGTACCTGCTGTGACACCCATACCCGTTGGTACCCTTGGGTATACGGGTACGTGTATTCACCGGGTACGGGTGCGGGTTACATGTTTGGTACCCGCGGGTTTACCCATGCCAATGCCTAAGATTGATACTCACCCAACATACAGATGGCGCCTCCCAGGTGGACAAGCGCAGGCCAGTTACTCTGGCTACAGAATGAGCTGCCCAACTACCTGCGGATGCAACAAGAGAAGAAGTTATCTCGATTTTCGAGTCGCTGTTTCCAAAGTGGTTCAATGACTTTCCAGAAGAGATAGAGCTAAATGGCAGCCCACCTTGTGTCGAGAACACTGGTATTGATGAACGTGGTGGAGCTGTTACTGACTCCATTAATGAAGCAGCCCAGCCTGATCTTACAAACATATTTGAATTCACCGAACAAGAAGAGAGTGAATCAGACTCACGGCCAATGCAAGCAGGAGAACGGCGCAAAGTACGTGGTGCCCACGTTGTCCTATTTATAAAATATAATTGTTTTTCTTGGTCAGCAATTGCGGGAATGGTTTCAGAATAATTCAAAGGGAAAAACTACACCTGGCAGTAGCTCAACCGGTAAAGCCCTATCTGCACTACTTGGTCAGCATGCGAGAGGCACTCGAGACCTCAAAGAGGTTGAAGTGTATTCAAAACTTCACTATGAGTTGAAAGTTAAAGCATTGGTTTCTGACACACTTAAAAATAATCCCGTACAACCTACACAAAGGCTTAGCGCAGTCTGGCAGCACACCACTGATTGCTTTGCGGATGAGTCGGAAGAAGTTAAAAAAGAAATTCAGGAGGAGACTGCACGTCTTAATGCTGCCAGAAGATTGGGAGATGTTGTGGGACAGGATTCGAGAATGAAAGAAGAAGTTTATCAGTGAGTGATACATTGATTGGACTTGATTAAAAATAGAGCTGATCACTTGCAATTCAAAGTGCAATTCAAGAGCTACCGATCCTGCTAGGTCAGATATTCGAGGACCTCTCAATATTGACGGGTGGATGGCACTACACCCTTGTTATGGGCGGAGTCAACCCAATGTGTGAAGGCGACATTATGACGTTAAGGTGTGTTATTTGCTGTTTGTTGTGCCAATCACACGTGTTGAATCATCAGTAGCTACCACCATGGTAAAACTGCAGATGGTCTGAGCTTCAAGGCGTGCACGCCAAACTTCCATGAACAGTATTTGTTGCCCTTCGAACGACACCTTGGACGCATCTATGGTAAGTGGAATTCCTGGCTATGCGACTCAATCATGATTAATGAAAATTTATCATAGGTGCATCTTCAAAGCTGCCGGTGGCTCCCTCATCCACCCCAACTTCACCTCATCTTCCACCTGGCCTGATCTCACTGGATGAAACTCCGGACGAGTCCTCACTTGGAGATCACCTTCCTTCTGTGCTTGATCCCTCTCTGGACTTCAATGCACTTGCAGGAACAAATGGACATGGTGAATGGTCGATGCGCACTAGTAGTAGTGACCCAAATCCCATCACATCTCCTCACAACATGACAGACATGCCAATCACCGCTTGGAGAAAGTCAACAGCACTCAGTGAAGACCCACTAACCACATCCCCCGCCTTTAATCACACTCAATTGCCAGGTGTCAGGGCAGCGGATCCATCAGTTGAGGCTATCCCTCCTTTCATACTTCATCCGTTGTCGTCGTTTGACACCACCGTCTTGCCCCAGCCTGCTTCACTCTTGGCCGAGAAAATGAATAGATTTTCGGAGGTCAATGGACTATCCATGGAACTGCATGGCAATCCATTGCTATTCAACCAACCGATGTTCAATTTTGGGCTGCACGCACGTCCAGACCCCCAGATTCCATTGTCTTTGCTACTGAGTATCACACAGTCTACACCACCCGAGTCAATGCATTCCAAGTCCACCAAACACCAGCCCCCATCGACTCCTCATCAACCAACATCTCACACTGTTGAAGGAGAATACCAATTCCCACCAGCTTCTCACCAACTGATACCTCGCAACATTGAAGGAGAATACCAATTCCCGCCAGCTTCTCACCAACCAATACCTCACAACATCGAAAGAGAACACCAATTCCCGCCGGCTCCTCACCAACTGATGCCTCCAGCATTGTCTATTGACCGGGGGTCTTTGGCAGCTTCTCGCCAGCTGACACCTTGTGACATTGGGGGAGTCTTGACTGGTGAAACTCCCCAACCTGATTTGGAGACGGAGACAGTGTCCTCATTACCTGTTGCACCCACTGCCTCCAACAGGTGCACCAGGCGTGCACCACATCCTTCTACACGAGCTGCCGAAGCCAACAAAATTGGTCACAAGGAAGGAACAAAACACGCACCAAAGAGGAAGCAAAGCGAAGTCCAGCACAGTGGTGAGGGGCCAAAGAAAAAGTATCGCAAGTAGATATATTGCAGTCCGTCATGTTTTTAATGTAGCTACCTGAACAATATACAAAGTGTGGAGGCCATGGGCAGGCGGGCTCACACAGTGGATTCATCACTGCATGAAAATTGATCATTCATCATCTAAGTTATTCACCCCTACAGACTCACTGGATGTCATTGGTTTGTTGCAAGGCTGGACACCCGAAGACATTAACATGCCGCAGTTGATGTTCAATATCAGACTGAATAGGCAAACATCAAACATATAGCCAGGAGAAACCGCCACTGGCAGTTACTAGTACTTACACAACAAATTACAGAGCAAGAGCATCAGTGCTGTACAGCCACATGCATAAGCACAAATTTCTGGCGTATTGCAGGCATACTTGAACATACATGATATATCATATTCTACTGAGGCATCAAGGTAGGTAATATATCATATATGATATTCTACTACTGAGGACATTGAGGTAGGTGATATATCATTAAAATATACAAGTACTGTAGCCAGGGGAATTTATATGATATATCATGTTCTATTGAGGGCATTGAGGTAGGTGATATATCATGAAAATATACAAGTACTGCAGCCAGGGGAATATATGATATATCATGTTCTACTGAGGGCATTAAGGTAGGTGATATATCATTAAAATATACAAGTACTGCAACCAGGGGAATAAATCATATATCATTGATATATCATGGCTCTAAGGCTGGTATATCCTCAGTAAGTACTAGGTGTTATATCACAGCGCTATGATTGATGTATCATCTTCCCATACACAGTATCATAGACCAGGATATATCACCTCCCTTCTACCATGACAGCAATATAATACATCATAATGGCATTATCGCCTGTTGCTGTTGCTACCGACAAAGGTATACAAATATGGGATTTCAACTTGAAGTTGGACCAAAGAAGCAGTTCAAGCTCAAGGGCTCTCAAGGGTCACCTCAACTTCAACAATGCCCACAACAACTCCCTCACCTGGACTTGTGAAGTTGCAATAGTGCACACCTCTTCTCAGCAGTTAATGAAGATGGTCCTGTCATTTGTTCATGGGACACATCCTCTTGAAAACAGGCTAGTGATCCCTGGATTGGCCATGACGAACATGGCAATATTAACCATATTATATTGAACCCTGTGGATACCCTTCTCGCATCAGCATCTGATGACTGCACCGTTCAATTGTGGTGGTTACACACAGGTACAGAAGTTGCTCAGCTCCAGTGCCTTGCATTGCATTCTTGGTAGATGGACACTCTATATTCAGTAGCGGCATCAACAATTTTCCACAATGGGATATACCTGAGGATGTGCTCACAGCAGTGCAAAGTGATTCTTTAGTGAGTACAAGAAATGAGGTGACTGACCTCATCTGCAATTTCATTCCTTTCCATGCTCAAGTGTACACATTCCAAGACTGGTTGCCGCAAACACAATGTGCATTTTGTAACCTTACATATGATATATATCCTGACCCTTGACAAGATGAAATGCCTGCTTCATGTACCTAGTTGGAAAACTGTTTGATGAACTAAATGCCATCCATGCCCCATCACACAACCCCTTCTATGACTCATCAAAATGCTAATTCATTATCATGATCCATGCCATGTCACGCACCTGCTGCGTTTCATATGCGTGTAGCACAGCCTGTACTCAACAAAATCAAGGGCATCATCCATCTACATCCATGCAAGGGCATCAGCAATCTACTTCCACACAAGGACATCACCAGCATCAGGAAAATGGGAAAAATTCTTAGTCATCTTACCTCACTTACAGAGACTTAATTCGACGTTAAGTTTGCCAAGTTGTTAAAGTGAATCATTCCAACTTAATTTCTGCTTGGAGGATTGTTCACAAAGGAAATACAATGATAGTAAGTAATGACTGGTCAAATTTAGCACAGAGGCTGCAGAAAAGTGTGTTCAAGTAAGAAGTTTATTTATAAGTAATCAACACCATGCTGCGATGTAACTAAGTTAATAGGGCGCTATGTTAAGTACTTCCTAAGCCAACAAAGTATATAATATAGTCTTAATGGTAGCATTATCCAGCCAATAAAGAACAAGTCATCGCTTCTAACCCCGAGGTTCCTGCTCAAAATCTGCCAGACTTGCCCAACAGACCACACTGTTGCCAATGGTACTAATGGCAATCAGAAAGATGGGGCCTGGTACTACAAGCATCCGCACTCCCACCCCCACCAATAGAATCAGAATGTCCCACCGCAACACAATATCCCTGCTGCTACTACCAAGGGACAAAATAATACAGCAGGAATATGATGTCAAAGACAAATAGTAGCATCGCCTTTCTAGTGAAGTCACCATTTTGCCATCTGGGAGAACCTATCTCCAATGAAAGTTTAATACTCACTATTCTTCACATCACACAGTATGCAGGTATCCCACGTACCATTGTCAAAGGACTTAGAGCTACAGCCTGACTCTTGGAAGATGGCCTTGCCACTCGCCCCAACGACTCCAACATAGTGACACCCGATATTCAGCAAATCATGGACTCTATTTCCAACTCACTCTCAACTCAAATTGTAGCCACTCTCTCATCTTCACTATCAGCACATGTCATTGCAGCTATCTCACCTCAAGTGGCCTCCATCCTCACTGCTTCCGAAACCCTTAAAACCAACATCAACAAAATAACAAAGGTTAAGACCATGCTCGCAGAGCAACCAGGCACACCGAAATTGTATAGTGCAGCTGTTCAACAGAACGCACAGACCCCAGCTCCCATTTTGGCAGCGCTTGTTCGCGCAGCTGCAAGGGACCATCAAATCCTTTTCGACCCAACCCCAGGCCAGGCACTGTTCGCACCCGAGGTGACCTCTGCAGATATAGCGGGTAAAATGATGCAAGCATTCATGGCATCTCAGACTGACGACAGGCCCAAAATTCATATCAAAGCCATCACCCGTCTTCGCAACGGCGGGCTCATTATAGAACTAACTACAACCGCAGCTGCCCAATGGATTCGACGTCCAGAAAATCAACTTGCCATAGTCAATGCCCTCGATATCGCAGCCACCATCAAAGACAGATGTTTCTCTGTTATTGTTCCATTCTTACCCATTACATCTAGCATCAAAGATCCAGCATGGCTACGTACTGTGGAAGAAGAAAATGAAATGATCTCTGGGGTCATTGAGTCAGCCAATGGGATCAAGCCACGCCAGTGCAGGGCACCCAACCAACACATCACACATACCATCATTCACTTCACTGATCCCCACTCGGCCAATAATGTCCTCCACGATGGTATTTACATAGGCCAGGAGAAGTTACATCCTTGTAAGGACAAAGGGAGCCTGTACAATGCGTCCGTTGTCAGCTATGGGGCCATGTGGCAAAGGACTGCCAGGCTCTACAGGATACATGTGGAACTTGTGGAAAGAACCACCACACCAACGACTGCAATGTGTTCTGCACCTTCTATTGCGTCAGCTGTAATTCTGATGATCATGCCAGTTGGAACCGCAACTGTCCCAAATTCGAATCCAAATGCGCAGGGATCGACGCTAAGCATCCTGAAAACTCTATGCCTTACTTCCCTACTGACAACCCTTGGACTCAGGTCATGTTGCCTTCTCAACCAGCCCCATCCCATAAGGTGTCGCCCGCACCACCACCAAGGGACCCACCCCATCCTACCTTTCGCCAGACAAACCTCTCATTCAAACCATGGTGACCCACCGGGGGCTACCAATCATGGGGAGCTCCACATCACTACGGTCACCATGGACTCAGGGCTCCTACCCCAATGGGCCCAAACTCAATCCCAATCACTGCCAATGCCTCTGAAGCCTGGAATCCTAACATGAGCCTCCCAACTGCCCAACATCCATCACCCTCATTGACTCCAAACTCCCCACTCTCTTCCCCTTCTCCATCCTCAATTTAAACGACACCATAGCCCTCTACCCCCCCTAATGTCTGAACACCCCAATGCACACTCGACTCGAATACGCATCTGGCAACAAAACTTGAACATGTCACTTGTGGCTCAACACTCTCTTCTCAATAGTCCCATCGCTCGTGATTGGGATGTCGTCGCCCTTCAAGAACCTCACATTAACTTGCTGAAAAACTCCATATCATCACCATATTTTCATGCTGTATATCCCACCACCCGATTCTCTTCACCCGACCTTACTTCACGCACCATCACTCTTATCTCCAAATCCTTCGACACTAACTCCTGGCAGCAAATTGCGTTCCCCTCACCGGACATTATAGTAATTCAATTCCGAGGCCCTTTCAGACGTTGCACTATTTTCAACATTTATAACGACTGCTTGCTAACCGATACCCAGGAAGCTCTAGCTTCATTTTTAGAACGAGAACTTGCAAATGTATGCCCATCTGCTGGCAACCACATGATTTGGCTCGGCAATTTTAATAGGCGCCATCCTCTCTGGGACAAAGACCGCAATACCCAATTATTCACTAACCAGTACCTTAATGCAGCCCAGCCCCTCTTGGACTTATTAGCAGACTACGGAATGGTGTTAGCCCTACCTAAGGGTCTCCCAACACTACAGTCCTCAAGTTCGAAAAACTGGACCCGCCCGGATAATGTATTTTGCACTGACCATACTAGTGACTCCTCCCTTAGCTGTACCACCAATCCGGCCCTACGTGGACCTGCTACTGATCACCTCCCTATTCTTAGTGTCCTGGACCTCGAAGTCCCCATAGCCACGGTAGAGGAAAAGCACAACTTTCGAGAAACAGACTGGGAGGAATTCAATGACCACTTGGCCATTGAATTGAATAAGTTCCCTCCCGCATTACTGACACAGTGTGCTCAATGATCAGACAGCAGAACTCCACAAACACGTAGAATTGTTTGGACAATCTTTCATTGGATTTCAGCACTGGATATGAAGGACTGCAAATATTGCTTGCTAGATGTCCGCATAATGCAATTCAAGTGTGAGTGGGTGATTCACTGGCTTCGAGTAGCGATACAACAAGAAACGGGTTTGTATACATAAACGTCGCCTTAAATATACATCGAAGTACCATATGTTTAATAAATACCACGAAGGATCCTCGACCAAATTTCTCCTCCCTGCAAAATGCTCTGAAAACATTTCCCTACACAGTACCGCTGGTGGATATATGTACGTGCTCCTGGAAGACAATCGAATTCATGCTAGTGTCTGCGTCGGAGTCGGCAACGAGTTTTGCGTGATATTCTCGAACGCTAAGGATCAGGCGTGGTCCCAACACAAACATCTGCACGAACGTGAAAACACTAAGAATACCATTGAGTATCATAGTTCCAATAGAATCCGAAGTCTAGAGAAATGATAAGCCGTTGGTATAAGCAAATGTCAACGACAGGTTGGCGCACATAGAACACTGGAGAAAGAGTAATAAGCTGGAAGCAAGAGACACCGGCAAAGCTAGCACGTGGGGAATTTGAGCAGGAAAAGATAAACACGTTCTCCATTACAAGCTCACCTCGCAAAATAAAGCACGTGAGATTGTATCAGTACTCTGAAACAGTCTCCAATCGTCGATCCTGTCGATGGGCCGAGGCGTCGCAGGTCAGGGAAGTGTTTCACAGCGATCCAGACTGAAAGACACAGCGCGAGGACCTCCCAAACAGTGTTGAGCATCCAAACCATTGACATCTGAAGCCGGACATCCCCCTCATAGTCATAATAGCACATATGGAAGCCAGAGAGTATCAGCTCCTCTGGTGTTTGTCCAATGAGCTGTGTTCTGCAAGTCAGCAAGCAAAACTTACCTCCTACAACATACTTGAGTGCGAGTCCTATTACCGCGAGTACCACACAGGCGATGTTAACAGCCAGGAAGGTAATAACAAGGAAGATGAGCATGATTCTGGATCCTTGATACATGGCATGTAACCGAGCAATCATGATCACTTGCAGCATCATTCAGTCGAGTCAATATCACTGAGATTTTGCAGCTCACCGCCCAGCATGGCAGTTATGACCACATTTGTCCAATTTGTTGCGTAGTTCAGAATATTGCCTGAAACACCCAATCAGTGATCACCTCGTGCTAGAATCAGACACTCGACTCACACCTGTGTAGTCATTGTGTTGAACCAAGTTCAATGGTCAGAATTTTACTCACCCCTACGTATGTGTATTAATCAGATAGGAAGGAGATCGTTGCGGAATACTCACTGCATCTGTCAGCGAGACCAATGGCGTAGTTACTGTGATGCCGGTCAGAAGAATCGAACACAGTGTATATAAGACATACCCAGAACAGTGGCACTAATTGTCAGAGATGAGCAATTAGCACAACACCAATCTTTGGCCACAATACATACACAGAATAAGGTATTCCAATATAACGTATCTAGAACATTTTGGAGTCAGCCAACTATGCTATAGCATCACACGAGGTACGAACAACCAAATACAGCACAGTCATGAGAGACCAGCGTTGCCTCTGTTGCGAATTCATTGTATTATCCTGTTGTTATGAGGAGGCTCTGTCACTCACCCAGATCAGTTCAATCTAAAACGCCATTCTTAGCGAGTTAACTGCTCTGGGTTAAGGTTGACCTACCTCTTGTCCGATTGCTAATACTAGAGATATCATATGAATGACAGCAGTTTCAAAACAACGCCCTGCTCACCCCAGTCATATACCACCACGACCCCGGCGGCAACTGCAAAATACAAGTTGTTTTTAGATCGAGACATCACCAATTGAAACGACAAACATATCCAATAGCTAAAACTTAGTTGGAAATCAATTATTGGCCACCAACTGGGGTCATTTGAGACGAGGGTCATATTCGAGGGATAGGTGTGAGCGAGTGATGTTGGGGGTGTTAAAGATCTAGTCATTGTGTCCGTGCTAGATATGCCACCGACCAGTGCCTGTGTCGCCAAAACGGCACGATGGAAACAGATATTTGATCGATCCCGCCTCAGGACCCTTGATTGGGTGAAGTCAGTATTGCGGTGCAACCTCGAGCATGAAGAGGAAGTCATCAAAGTAAATTTTAATTTCAATTTGCAAACCAGTATTACGCACGCGACTACTTGAACACCGGGAAAGTTCCAGTCGTTAGCGATGCTGGCAGCTGATTTCCAACGCGATGTCGAGGTGTTCTTGCTGCAGGCATGTACAAATCGAGGTGTTTTGAATGAAATCATGTAGTCATCGAGTAAACACAGGTCTAACTTGAAGCGTGATGCGATGGAAACAAGTATGTGTGCCCTCATTGGCCTTGCTGGACGAGTCCGAGGAGTAACAGCTCCTTCGATAACTCTTGTGGAACAATGACCATTCTGCAGCATAGCACCAGAGAAGTCAGACAAGAGACTGTAGCACAGTTGGCCGAAGCGGAGTAATTATAACTCACTTTATCTGTCGCTTCGTGCGCTTGAATCAGTGAGCTATGCCATTACATCAAAACAACAAAGATATAGTTAGCATAGAGCGATCCAATACAAAACGCGCTATATCAAATGCATCAATAGCAGGAGGCTCGATTTCGGACCATGTAGGCTGCTGTCGATGGCTACCGTGTTTCGACAATATTTTGAGTTCCGTCTTGAACCGGTGAAGGTTGCAAGTTACAAGCGAGATCTATCAATGTCAGATGAACAAAGAACGCCGTTGTCAAACCTTGAAACTTAGCAATTTGATGGACAGGCTATCAATTCGCACCGTAGTCTGTTGGTTCCACCTTACGCACACATAGCTATAGTCCAAGGAGCAAACCATCTCATAGCCCCACTGTTTTCACTACTCCCCAATCTTGTGGGCGCCAGCGCAGACGAGTCATGTGGCCTCCACTTCTACAGGTCTAGTTGCTAATTTCAATACTTTGGGTCAAAATATCAGATGGAATATTCATTATCAATTGGACGCACCGTTGCTTCAGAACCTTCAATCACCATTCACAGGCTGCCAACGGTACAAAGTTGAAACACCCGCAGATCATCAGTATCGCATCTTCACGCAATGAAACGCATAGTAAGCATTGCATTCTCCATCTTTGTGTGGACATACTCACCCTGAATGATGCAATCACCATGTCCTAGAAAACTTGCCACACGAATGTTCTCGCACCATACGTTCGCCCTTGTCATGGTTTTGTCATGGTTCTTCGAACGCTTGAAATCCAAAAATATCCAGAGATGTTTCCCATGAGCTTCAACGTTGACATCTCGTTGTTTCAGAGTAGGAAGCTCGACTGTCATGGTCACTGTCTCGGCATCAGAGTTCCTGTGTAGGGCCATCCTGTGTTGATGCATGTCAGTGTTATCGAATGTTAAATGTATGACGATTACGATATAAGTACCGGTAGACACCCAATCACAGTGAAGGGAGTTGTATGATATGCGCACATGGGACATGAAAGATGCGATGGATGTTCAGAGAAGGTACTTTGATGTTGTTTGATGTGCTGTCGCTATAAACAATTAATGGCTACTGTGCTTTGCAAAAAAAAAACGGTTTGTGAACAGCCTCGAATCACAACTCGATCGACGCACCGAATATAGTCGAAGCGAGATCGCATAACAGTATACGTGACTAGGAGACCTGGCAGGGCCAATTCCACCGTGGTTGAAGTCGCCTTGAATCTTGCTTGCTGCATGTTGGTTACAAGCTATGTTCAGTAAAGGCACTGACAAAAGCGCTGTCGCAGGTTATGCTGATAGTGCAGACAAAGAACAGGCCGTTTCAAGGGTGCAACGCTGAACGCTTAAAATGCACACGAAAAAAGACACGATGAACCACTGGTTTTATGCATATGTGTGCAGGTGCGTACCAAACACAGTAGGGGCCAAGAGATGTGTGAAATTTGAATTTGCAATTTACGAAATCATATACTTACCTGTAGCAACTTCGGAGGCTGCCGCCATCCACCTTAGTCCAATACGATTCAGACGATGTCTTCCAGGACTGTGCAACCTACAACTCTCCTCACCCTTCAGTTGTTTCAACGATTTTCTCCTCAAGGTTGTTCGAACGAAAGGCGTTTGTCAAACAAACAGTTCTATACTAGCGTAACTGATCATCCGCTCTGTCTAGACGTCACAACGGTTTGGACTTCTGTGATACTCTGCAAATAGACTAGCATCTCAGTCATTGTACCCGCGTGTCCGAGACAGACCCTTCCTCGATTGACGAATCTCGATTCCCTGCTCCGACCAGATCTCAATTTGGCGATCTTTCGCCCACTTTGCCCGTCCGCCTCTCGTAGTCTTGATTAGACTCGGATTTCTTCGCCATGAGGTGCAGCTCTTGTGCATGGCGAGTTTGAGGCTGGAAATGGAAAGTTGCGGTGTGAGTGCAATCTTATATCTGGTTATTCGCTACGCTCTTCATTGAGTAGAAACAGTACGTTCCCAGCGGAAGCGCACTTGGAAGTCAACATCCTCGGCGACCTGGTGGAACAAAGCATTGAGAATGATGTCGGATTTGGGGACACCGAGCATGCGACGGGTCACGTCAGGGTTGACGTAAACACTCTTCCAGCCAGGAGACACGAACGACAGGGTGTACGGTTTCGATAGACTCGCGACGGACTTGGAGGCTAACCGCGCGAGATCCCTTCGCTTGCGCGGCCAAGCTGTGAGACTCTCGAGGTATTCTTGCTGGACTGAGGGAGGGATAAAGAGCTTAAATGTATGTGATCACCAGGATATTTGTACAACGAACCAATTTCTGCCACTTACCCAGAGCTTCAGAGCGTGTCACCACCGTACTCGGGACCAGTCATAACCTTCAAAGATGTGGTACTCGGTGGTCGGATCTCGTACGTCATGCCGCTGTGCCAAAACTCGATCTTCGAAAACGCGCAAGCATCAGGGCATCGTGCAGCGTCATTGCAAAACAACTGGAGGATGCCATTGCCCGTTAGGATTTTCCGATCAACCTGACTCACCGTGTACCTCCTCAAGTCCCGGGTCTCGAGGGACGGTGATCGTTGCGTGCTTATGAAGGTGTCCAAAATGTCTAGCAATGTCAAGCTGCTCGTGGACGCTGAGCTTCTGACGACTGCAAGGGATGTAGTGGTGAGCCCAACAAGAGACATATTCAGATTCACTCACAAACGACGCCTCGCTCCGCAACATGAAGGGCCCACCACAAATCACTTCTGGTATGTTTCAATCAGATGATATACAGAAGCCAGAAAGATTTACTTGCTTCTTTATATCGGCTATCTAGATCATAAGGATCCTGGATGGACTTGATGCACGGTTTGGGTGGTGTGTTGGGTTGTGGGATACTACTACTACTTTAGATCAATCAATGTATGTCTCATGGTCGCGCTAGCCTTTAATCAATCTCTCTTGTGTGCAACTCAATTCCGAAGCGCCACACCAGCAACTCAGGAGTACTATTGGTGCACATAAATCACAAGAGCCGCTGCAAGACGCGGGAAAGTAAAGCTACAGTGTGTTGCATATGACATTGCAGTGCGAGTTTTTCAAAAATCGGCCTCGCCACCTTTACCGGCACTTATATACCCTAACTAGGTCGTGAGTTGTGACATGTCACTCTAGCCTGAGCTGGGGCCTGCCGCTTGACGAAACAAAACCTCAATCATGCCAGGACCGTTCACTAGCCAGGAAATGCGCCAGAATATTGTATTCTGGCGGTTTGAACAGCACAGGACAGCTCTTGAAATATCTCTGCTTGCTCGATGCTCGGAAAAGACAGTATACAATGTTCTCCGCTTGTACCGAGACTATGGTCAAATCAACAACCCCTTTGCACGCTGCAGGGGTCGTCCCCGCATTCTTGACACCATCGACATGGAATACATCCATGCACTACTCCAGGCAAACCCTACCATGTACCTGGATGAACTACAAGAACAACTTTTCACTGCTCGGAACAAAGACATTTCTCTCGCTACTCTTTCACGCGCCACTCGCAGGCTGGGCCTGACCCACAAAGACATTTCCAAAACAGCTTCAGAGAGGAACGAGCTCTTGCGGGCAACTTGGCAAGCCGCATATGGGGATATACCAGCTGAATACTTCGTCTGGCTGGATGAGTCCAGTGTTGATGACAAGACCAATCAGAGAACACATGGATGGGCAGATATTGGGCGTGCATGTGTTCGCAGATCAACTTTCATTCGAGGGCAGCGCTATTCGATCCTCCCAGCCTTTTCCTCAGATGGTTTCATTGCTCTCGATATCTTTGAGGGATCGGTGAACAAGGAGCGCTTCATTCAATTCCTGAACACTGAATTGGTAAGTCCGTCTTTTCTCGATGGTCAATAAAGGGCTCATGCTCAATATTTTCATGTAGGCTCCGAAGCTGACACCATATCCAGGTGTAAGGAGTGTAGTTGTCATGGATAACTGCGCTATCCACCACGACGAAGAGGTTCGTGCTATTGTTGAAGGAGAATGCGGTACATCTATTTTTTCGACATCTATCTCGTATTAATTTCTATACAGGAGCAAAACTCATCTATCTACCACCATACTCACCTGATTTCAATCCAATTGAACAAGCATTCCATTCAGTCAAGGCTTGGTTACGACGTCACGAAGCAATGGCAGTTCTACCCGAGGCACGCCCCTGGTTAATACAAAAAGCGGCTTTGTCTATCACTGTCGAAGATGCAGAGGCATGGATTTTAAATTCAGGATACTCCTTCGATATGTAGAACCAATATGTAGTCTAACCACATTGCAAACTAAACTGAGTGATAATGTAAGAGCAACTCGGAGCATGGTCAATATCAATGAAAAACAATCTACAGTAAAGTCAATTAATGCGCTGCCTCTTCTCAGCTTTCTTCAAATCGAGACGAGCATTCCATGTCTTGCAGTATGCCTGAAACTTCCTAATGCGACCCTCTACAATGTCAGTAAGTTCACAGAGACGAGCAACCGGAACATCAGGAATGACATCTGGAGTTAGCTCCAGAGCCATGAGAGTGTCTTCACATATCATAATGTCAATACCACTCGCTTCGGCGAAGTCGCACAGACAAGTATGGAGTTCGGAGCCTGCTGCAGGAAGTGGAGATAGAGCTGGGATTTCCATGCGTTGACGAGAGCGTCGGGGAGGGGTAGAAGAAACAGAACGAGTGCGCTTTTGTGAGAGGTTGGTGAGAAGTGGAAGCATGGCAGCCATCAGTAGTGTTGTTGCATCATTGCTGGATGGAGCACTGACAGCCTGTCCATAAGGTCCATGACGGCCACGAGGCTTGGATGCGAGAAGGTGGCCATCACGCACACCATCAAAATCAATTGTACTCGGTGGTTCGTGTTTTGTAGCATCTGCAGCTGCCTAAGTGTAATGTCAGCCTTACATTAAACAGCATCGAAAAAATCTTACAATAGCGGCAGCCCAAATCTTCAGTTTTCGATTGTTGAGACCAATGTGAGTTGCATTCGCAGAGACATAGCAAAAACCGACATCTCCGTGCTCGCCCTGATGTTGGGCACATGGCCATTTCTTTTTGAGCTGTAAAATGATAGCACCATGGAGTTGGTCTTGCTCCGAAAAGTGGGCAGCTTGAGGGACCTGTGCGAGATATCAGTATCAGAATGATACACATAATAGAAAACTGACCTGGGTGCCAAGAACAAGCTCATCTTCGTCGTTGTTGAGATCTGGTGCAAGCACAGGCTAGGATATATCAGTATAAGAAAGTTTACGACAGAACTCGTACACGTACACCATTGCGAATGCGATACCCATCCATCTCATCTACATCAAACTCAACCCCAGCTTGACATCTTGTCCTGTTTTTCTTCATTAGTGCGCCCATTGCCACGGAAAACTGATGGTCATTGTCGATTGTTGTCGCGCCTCCTTTGCCGCCGCTAGCATCCAAAAATTTAGCCTATATCTCAATGTAGAACACGAAGAGTACGCACACAGATCCAGTCCAGTAAAGCTTGAATGGAGGTCCAGAATGAACACCTGGGCTGAATTGATCCGAAAGACCATGTATAGAAAGATAAGCTGTAATGAAATCAATGCGAGTGATTCCTTCGAGCACAATATAGTCGGATTTTATCAGCTTGGACTTCTTCTTGATGACTTTCGAACCACGAGTGACTGGGCCTTGTGCGTGCAGTGAAAAATTCATTAAAATTGAGACAAGATGTCCAACAGGCAGATCTAGGGCAATCTCAGCAACAGGTGTAATTGGGGCAGGTTCAACAAGAATTGGAGTACTCTCAGTAACAGGCGGAGGTGGAGTAGTCTCGGTAACAGCATTGATAACTATTGGTAGTGCAGGCGGCTGTGTGACAGGTGCTGCAGGCTCCCGGATGCGACTTCGTTGGATTTCGGGCATTCGGGGGTGTTCCGTCATGCCTGTGTGGTAGTAAAGTGCATGTTGACACTCTTCATGCGTGAGGTAGAAGTGAGGAGGATTTATGCCTCCATCTGGGAATGGATCAGTGAATAGCAATGAACGAAAAAAAAAAAGACTTACCGACCCAACCTCCGTTGTTTATCCAACCATTTGACGGACAACGCGGCGAAATAGGTCTAACTGGCTGGGGCGCAGATTGAAATTGTCCATAGGACATGATGTGAATATCGAGAGAATCAGTTAGAATTTTAAAGAAAATATAGAATAGAGAGACAGTAAAAACATATCACCAAATCACTCACTTTATACTGGTGTAGTCTGCGCACAGGCCAGACAGGGAGGCGTCGCCAAGATATTGACCTGCAACTCACAATATCCTGTAGGGGTAATGCATTACATCTGGTAATTACCACACATCTGTCTTGCATCAACGAGGCTGCTTAGCCTGTTTGCAATGCATTAAATGCATTAAACTAGGCTAAGTATCAGAGCTGTCTCCTACTTGTGTTCCCCAGTAATACTTATTCCAATTCGCCGGCAACTGAATATATTCTTATCCTCCGGCAACTGAACATATTCTTATCCTCCGGCAACTAAAACTCGATCAGAAGGTCTTTCATTGTAAGGCACAATATTACTACAGAAGGTTCATTACGGTGCTAGAGTTCGGGCAGCATGAGGTCAGGAAATTGTGTGATAGTTGGGGGCGCAGCGCCTGATATAAAGCTCGAGGTCGGAGGGGGCTGTGGAATGTGTGAGGCCCACAGCAGTCTGAAGCGCTCTGCGAGCCGACGTCGAATGTCGGCCTGTTTGTTGGCATAGGCAACCATGCCCTCGTGTTCAGCTGGCGTCTCACAGTCGCGTCGGTCCTGCTGATCGTCCCACCAATTCGCCTGCCAATCTAAAAAGTGCAGGACTCTTCGCATCTCCTCACGTAGCAAGTCTATCTCCTCTGCCCAACGCGCTGCTCTCGCTCGGGACTTGCACCATTCTACGCGAACACCTAGCAAAAGATTCAGACACTGTTGTCAGTACCAGCTTGTAAGGTTCGCATAAAAACTAACCGTCGACGTCTCCTCCATCACCAGCTGTATCCACCCCCGCCATCATCCAGATCCACGTGAGTCGACGGTG
This sequence comes from Suillus luteus UH-Slu-Lm8-n1, assembly GCA_000827255.1. NCBI lineage: Eukaryota > Fungi > Basidiomycota > Agaricomycetes > Boletales > Suillaceae > Suillus > Suillus luteus. The sequence goes on from KN835229.1 coordinate 22,948, forward strand.
ACCTTCGGTCTCGCTGCCAAAAGGGTCTACTAACGGCTTCACGTCTTCGTCCTTCAAAACTTGCAGCCGTCCTTGCCACCTCACCTTCTTCAACAAAGGCGCCAAGGTGTTCAGTGCCTCCCAGGCGACCCTATACCTCCTCGTACACGCCACCTGCCGTGCATGCACACGAGCAAGGGCGTTCTGAGCGCGTGTGTTAGAACCTTGACCGCGGACCCATTCTCGCTTGAAGGTAAGCATAGAGCAATGTACGCGAAGACATTGTCGAAGCTCTTCCAGTGAATCGTGGGCCTGGGCATATCGCAAGTCCCATTCATGATCGCGAAGTCGTGAATCACATGGTTTGCGTTCCAGATTGGATGGTAACCATAGGCTGATATCCTCCGCATTCTCGGATGGCTGATGATGGGCAGGAACCACAGTAGAGGTGAGGATCTGTACTGCAGGCATGTATAGGACCTGCGCGCTTCTCCAAGTTTCAATCTTACGACGCAATACATTTCTCATTCGGGTGAGTGTGCCCTTCTGGATATCGGAAACATGGAGACCCATCCCTTCGAATGCTGATCTCACGCGACGTCTGTCTCATGTGTTAGTTTCGTCTTCGTCTGGGGTCTAAGTAGAGCTACTCACTGCTCCTCCTCGAGGTCTAATCCTGAGGCGATAAGGACACTGGGGGAGATATCAGGATGCAGCGACAGATCGATCCCACGAGCCAATTCTTGTGCTTCCATCTCCGCCAGTCTTAGACGGGCTGAAGCTTGCGTGATTTCTGGATAACAGATGCTTCAGTAAATACAAAATGAATGCTACAACAAAACTCACGAATCGACTTGCGCTCGAGGGGGTTTGTAACACACGTGTCATTCGGGTTTTCCTCCCATGTCTCCATTTCAACTGTCCATGCTGACCTATGGTCTGCGGAAATCGCACCGTTGAATTCCTGGAATGCAGCGTCATGGTCGGCCTTCTCAGTTACTGCTTCCCGCATTTTATGAATGAGAGATGCGCCTGATCCCGTAATTATTAACCAAGCACAAATAATGAGTCAGAATAAATCACATACCTAAGCCGACGACTTTTTTCCAGTTCCAGTCGCCAAAATGATCATCTAAAGTGTCCCTACGACAGCCTGGCCCCATTGCCTTTGTGCTTGATGCGACTGGGTTGATATTGGACCAACCACGTTCAGGCGCCTCCCCATCTGTGCGGCCCACAAAACGTGTGAAATTGAAAGAAAACATCGTCTGACATTTATTAACGTGCGCCGGAAGGTGGAACTTGGGGACAAAGAAGCGGATAAAAACACGCAAGTAGGATATGTGGTATGATTCGGGTAGCGACTCCATACGACGCCATAGGTTCTTGTGCCATTGACATGCGATGTCATAGGACACATTCAGAGCATCGAGACCGTTATTGCGGAGCGTGGAGAAGAAAAGATAGTCCATGTTAACATACCTAAAAATTCGATTAGTCAGAGCAGCTTCACAAGCACAACAACACGTACTTTTCTCCCTTTTGTAGGTCCCCGACACCATTCGGGCGCTTGAAATTATGCCGCGCGCAATCAACGGTCCCTACTCCAGTAGCCGCAAGACCCTGTGATAGCTTCGTCTCGGCCATATTCACGGCGTTGTGGTTCGAGCAGGAACTTTTCTGTGAGGGTGCCTTCAGTGACTTGATGTTAGATTAAAATGTGTCCATACCTCCTGCATCTCGGACGAATGCTCCTTGAGGTGGCCTTTGAACTTCTTCTCTTCTACAAAGTACGACCACCCCTTCGAGAGGCTTGGGTCTGCTTCATCAGTCGAAATAGCTCGTCTTTTCAAGCGAAAATTGGCGTCAATAGCTATGAACAACGAATACAGCCATCTGAGCATGATTAGCACCTAATTTGATTCAAACATGATGAGGCTTACTGTTTAGCTTTTGGCGTTTCTTTCCAGTCAGATGGCAGGTTCTTGCCAGGTTGTGGGCAAGCTGGACAGAGGACGGCGCATTCGCCCTCTTTGGTACCACTCACACCGGCTGGATCGTGACCACGACCAAACCGTTTCAACATCTTTAGGTGCCGCCACTCGCGAACCATACGCATGAAGGGTTCATAGCGATCCTGAACCGGAGGCACTTTAGTTCATGCACGATCAACCTAAGAAATCACGAACCTTCTTAATCAAACCAGTGTTGTCAGATATACGAACCAGTGAGTGATAGAATTCGTACGCGGAGGCCTTGGACTCAAAAGAGAGAATCTGGTAGTGCTGCAATAGTCGGAAAGTCGCCGCAGTCCTTGGATCTACAGATGTCGAGGGGAACCAGCCCATACGCAAGAGCTGCTTGGTATGCGTCTGAGATCTTTCGCAGGCACAAAAATCGACTGCCATCTCATGTATTCCGTTGGTGTCGATTAGTACGAAGTCGTCGTTAAATGCCTTGCGAGGCAGAATACAGTTCTCGCCGATTGCATGCCCCAACTGGACCCTCAAACCAAGTTTCTTCAGTGACATAGGCCGGAAAAATGAGCCTGTCCAGTCCTAAAGTAAATTAGATGCTAAGTCAACCTCTCAAAATGGATCCAAACAGACCTCGATGCGGTGAGTGGGGTTCCGCGAATGGTTGATGACAATGCAGTTCTGGCAGTACAGTTGCATGTCACAACAGTCCTCACATCGGAACTGAGCAGGAGCAGAAACATTGCATTGGTGGCAAGTATCTGAGGTGTAGTCACCTCGGCCGTCCATCCGAATGAGTTCGGCGAGATAGTAGTCGCGGTCACCCAGCCACATTAGAAGAGGATTATCCTGCAAGTAGAGTTAGTGAAGTGAAATGACAATCAGCAGAAACCTACAGCTGCGGTGCGTCTCCGCTTAGAAGGAACTGGGGAGTCATCATCCATATACCCAAAATCCATGTCATTCCCGACAAAATTATCATTGAAGTCTTCATAAGGTGCTTCAGATTGAAGTGGGACGCCCGATGTGACGCCTGATAGTGATGTACTTTTTGTGATATAATGGCGCGAAGCCTTTACAGTGCCTCCACGGCGTGATGAGAAAGTTAATGAGGTATGGACGGAAGGCGAACTGGACTGTGGAATATATGGGTTCAAATGTGGGCGTTTGCGACGGCTATTGGCCTGCTTGAATGTTGTTCCAAGGTCTCTGACCTGGATTACTTGATGAGATGTCGGCGTCATTGTGCTGATCGCGTCACTCGAAGGCAATGAGCTGTTATTCCTGCAGGTGTAGAAACAATATCCAACACCGACATGATTCTCCATGAGTCAACAAACAAATGGGTAAACAAACTGCTACGATTGGGGTATGAAAGCAAGTCAGGTGACTACAATACACGTGCCCTACAAGTTCGATTAGGATTCACTGCCGAGAGATTCACCTTGAGCTTCTCGTTCACACAATAGCCAGATATAATGGAGGTGAGTTGCGATGGTTCTGAATAGTTCTAACACTGAATATCCCAGCAATGACCTCCTCCAACACTGATGATAATACAGTGCCTGTGGCGTCCATTGGCGGTGCTTCAGATTCAAGTACTAGTATGTCAACAACTACATTGTCACGCCTTTTCTAATGTTGTTCCAGATTTGCTTGCTGCACTCTTCTCGCAGTTGGACATCGACGACGACAATACAGCCGCATTAACTTCCGCCTTGCATGGGGTCGTGCAGAAAGCAGTTGTTGCTGCCCTTCAAGAAGTAGCCAACACTATTGCGGCTGCTGCTCCCCTTGCAGTCACTGCTGCTACTCCGGCCAATGATGTTGCAGCTGCTGCCGTTCAGACGATGACTCATGGTGGGGTGACCTACGATATTCCTCACCCAAGCGCCTCTGGCCCTTTCTACTGGGTCAACCGCGGGCGTCATATTGGTGTTTTTGCGACTTGGTGAGTGATATCTCAATCTTGAGACTTCTTCTGATTAGCATCACAGGCAGCGGACGTCTACTCATGTGACTGGCGTAAGCCGCGCGTCCTTTTCCAAAATTCACTCTGTCGCAGAGGGGATTAGATTGATCAAGGAGGCAATTGATCGCGGAGAGGCTGAGATAACTCCTTGAATAAGAAGCACCGCGTGATTCGTAAATGTTTGTACCATGTATAGTTGCTTCTTACAATTGGTGAATCATTTTGGCATACTTGGTGGTCCGCCGGAAAAATATGCCGCGGATGGAAATAAGATAGTGAACCGCTCAGATCTTCAGTAATGTTCTACAGTTGACCAAGTACATACAGATGAGACCTCTGAGACGCAAAATGTTAACATATTAGCCTTGGTAGCTCTGGTACAACAACCCTCCCAGGAAATGAGCTTCTGCTAACCCAGAATCTCCGTCGCTAAGTGTAAGACAATATATATCTTCCACCATAGCGATGGTGTCTCTCATGCACCGACACACCTGGTCTGCTGCGCGCCATTCATCATTAACTCCACACAGCTGCAAGATACCATCTTGCCCTCGACTAGCCCTGTCAAGGAAGTCATCGATGCTTGACATAGCACGCGTGAGGATTTCTCGATCTCCATGGCCTTCAGGAGTGTCCGGGATAGACTTGGTGTATTCAGCTAAGACACCAACGACGAACATTTGCGGAGATTTGATATATTGCATGAAGTCATCCTTAGCGAGCTTAACCAAGGCAATACAATCAGACAATGTGTCGCTGTTGGAATCAAACGGTTTTCAAAAACCTCCTTGACAACAATACTTGCACTAACATTGATTCTTCGTCGTCATTGTCTGAACAGTGATCATCCCGACGAGTGTCCCTGTCTTTGCGTAACTGCCTCCGTCTCGCCAGAATAGCATCCCGGCGCCTAAGTCTTTGATCAGAAATATTCGGGCGCTAACTGAAAGCAAATGTCACATACTTTTCATAGTAGCGACGGCGCTTGGCCCTCTCAGCTTCTAGTTTAGCAGCAGGGGTTTTGTATTTAATTGGGGGTGCCATGATAGTAGTGCTGATTTTAAGGGATGTTGAGCCAATGTTCGAGGGCCCGGATGAGAAGAAAAAAATGCGATAGATAGTACACTCACACTATTTGAACCCACTGGGAGGTGCTTCGATCATGCTTCGATTGGTCGGACCATATTAATCATAGTGCGTGCTGCAAGTCTTACTATGTGCTCATAACTTATGCTAAGCTGTGGACACTAGTCAGTGCATAGTATGAACGACTGTGCAACACGGTGACCCACATAACTTGTACCTTCTGCTGTAAGATGGATGGTGAAATTTTGTTTGTTGCCGCGGTATGCATGTTGGACCCTATGAGATGGTCGGACCTTAATCATTAACTGCAAGATACTACAAGTAAGCAATCCCATGTAGTATGGTAAAGCAATGTCGGACTCCACTTACACATACCAATACCTAGTATGAACCACTGGGTTCAGGGTCTCTGGCAATGATGCTTGTCTATTCCCGGGCCTATTCTGCATATTCAGTCTTCAAAGGTATGTGTGGTAGGACCGTATCGATTCGCTGATTTGAATGACATTATATGTGAGTTGTAACTTCATTTGTCCTGCGCGTTATCATATCAATTGACATACCAATACCTATGAACCACTGGGTTGGTCTCTGGCAACGATGCTGTACTAGTGTCTATTCCTATTCTGCATATTCAGTCTTCAAAGGTATGTGTGGTAGGACCGTATCGATTCTCTGATTTGAATGACATCATATGTGAGTTGTAACATCGTTTGTCCTGCGCGCTATCATATCAATTGATTCCTTACACAAGTTGACCTTTATTCGGTCAGTCACTGACTTCACCTATGACTATCCTCCACTGGAGCCAACTGTCTGATCACACTGGGCGGAGGCCTTTGATAATACAGAGGCTCTATTACTCTTGAGATATAATTGGATGTCACGCAATTAGGCTAGAAGAAGTAACGGCGACAGCCTGCAGATCATGTATAGAACACATATATTCTTTGTTGCTATGTAGTCAATTCGGACCTCAATCAATGCCAGAGTAGTGCCAGAGCTTCCCTAAACGTTTCGCGTTTCATTGCAAGAACATAAGGCTAAATCATGACCGCCCTTGACACAAGAACCCGTAAATCCACGAGCCCACTCTCGCCATTTTCCATTGTCTGCTAGTACAACTAATATCAGTGAGTGTCGGCACCATGTCATAACGCGTCTGTATGGGCTCACCACAATGAGAAGATGGGTAATAAGAAGTGGACAACGAAGGACCAAGCATCATTCCTGGAGACGTTCCTCCCGGCTTACCGTGAATGCGTCCCGGCAAAGAATTACAGCCCTGTATTGAAAAAAGTCTGGCTGGAATTTTTCCAACGTTGGCCAGAGCGCAATGTAGTCTTTCCAGATATACCAGCCGATCAAACACTGTCGGTCCAGCAAAATAAAATCCTAGCAGATGCAGTCAGTGCTCGACAACTGGTAAGCATGGTAAAATAAACACGTCAAACACAGACTAAATCGCCGCATCACAGCAAATCACGCGTTGGTACCGCTGGCAGACCAACGTGTCGCGCTTGAGCCGCACAAGCGGGATACGGGGGGCGCTCGATTTTGATGTGGTGTTGGCAGGTGGAATGACCAGTGGACGTGCACCGCGAAAGATGCATGTCTATTCACATCAGTATTATGACAAGAAGGTTAAAACGGACGCTAACCAAGCCATTCAAACGGAAAATATCACCAACCGCGGTCCCAAGTTGAACAAGCGCTTGGCTATTACTCGGGAAAAGTTTGAAGCAGAAAGTGAAGAGGTGAAAGAGGAGGTGGAGAGGAAGTATCAAAAGGCAAAAGCGAAGTTTGCGAGGGATCGTAGGCGTCTGAAGGATGGAAAGTTGCCGAAGGTTGATGAAAACGCAAAAATCAAGTATGTACCTTCTGATGATTGAGACTAGTTAAGATTTCTCATCGATCTTGTCAGAGCCATTCGGGAACTAGGTCCAATGCTGGACCGTGTGTTCCGCTACCTATCTCACGCGACCGACGGCTGGAAATTTTCGGTCCTCATGGCAGGGCCTGACCCAACGAAGGGTGGGACGGTGATTTATGAGTACGTCGAACCTCTATGTAACTTAAACTGCTTACGTGAACTTATACCATTGAAGTTACCACATCGGCGAACTCGAAAATGGCGTTCAGTTTAATACATTTTGTGATAAGTTCGATGTTGTCCAAGGGGCGTTTTTAGACTTCACTAACAAAGCTCTTGGTAAGTGACGGTTTCTCAATGACAAGGTGTGATACTCACTGTGTCCAGCATTTGAATCTACTCTCCCTCAAGACGATGATGAGGATGAGGACGATGACGAGACCGATGACGACCTGGAGATGGAGATGAACGACATCGAGGGTGCAGATGAAGAGGCTGGCAGTAGCGGTGGTGCTGCGGCCATGGATGAATTCAACAATCCTCTCTTTCGCACGGATGGTTTGCATCATATGTCACCTGATCCATCGGAGTCATTGCAGGTAAGTAATGCATTGTTTACACGTTCATAATGCATTACTGATGACTCGTTCTTACCACACCTCTAGTTTCAAGACCAGCACTCTGCATTACCCCATAATGCTTTCGGTTCAACTTTGGAGCTAGGTCACTTGTTGGATGAGGCGACTCAAGTGAGTAATGCATGAGCTGCGGCATATAGTAATGTATCTTTACTGACGACATATTACTCCAGGACCAGCATTCTGTGTTGTCCCGCCAGCTCGATTTTCAACAACACAACCTCGATTTTGACCACCTGGGCTTAAGCGATGATGTTCTGGCTTTAACAGCCTTCAATGCTCCTCAGTTCCAAGTGTCTCCCCCAGACTTATTCACCCCGAATTTCGTGAGCACTGGCGAGAACTTCACCACTGGCCCTCAGCACAATGTTCCTCAGATGCAAGCACCTCGTCCGGACTCGATTATTCCGAACTTTGTGACCACTCCCAACAACCTCACCACTGGCCCTCAGTTTATACCAATATCCGACATGCCATTGACGTTGCCCCCGCCACCAACTCTCCCGCAGACGCCACGTGCTACTGATGTTCATCTACCTGCGGTTCCTGACGAGGCAACTGGTCCAGAGGGTCCAGACTTGGATGTAGCAGTGCCTCCCCCTCCTAACCGTCGCCGACGTATAAGGACATCTGCAGTAAACGAGGATGCACAACAGATGCCTCCTGTGGAGGAAACCCGTCAGCGCCGTGCACGCAATATCGCTTTCAATAGACGCGAACTCGACAACGCCATCGGTACTTCATCTGCTCGACCACGTGTAGTGCCCAACTCCAAACGAGGACACGACAATGATACAGGCTCAAGCAAGTATGTTTTAGCAATTTCGTTTATGTTCAATTCACTCATAGATCTTTTTTTCAGGAGACGCAAGCGAGGGTAAGTACTAGTACCAGTTTTATCCAGCTCCGATAATCAAGCGCTCTTAATTGTTATGATCCCGCTTCATACGTAGTAGTAATGTGCAGCGTCTAGGTCGCTCGCTGATTAGTGTATATACTAGTTGTAACTCAATAATATAATCTTGGCCACATGTTGATCGCGAGAGAACTCACTGGATCACTGGACACAGCTGAGACTTAGAAAATTTTGCAGGCGCGGGGGTCTCCGTGTTTGACTCGAGGACTTATTCGAGCATGCAGCCATGCTATAGGTGGCTATATGCCAAGTCCTGCGGCATGTTGGTCACACGAAGAACTCACTGTATCACTGGACACAGCTGGGACTTAGAAAATTTTGCATATGCACAGATCTCCGGGTTTGACGAGTTGAAGCCTAGGACTTAGTATTCGAGCATGATAATATAAGTTGAAGTCAATTCATGGCAATCCTAGTACTAGAAAGAGTGTGAGTAATAATAGGATGCGCTGTGGGGGAGGGGCCGCCAGGAACAGGACCAAGGAAGGCAAGGACCAGCCTGGACCAGCCTATTCAGGAATACAGCATTTGAAGGCCGAGAGGATGTAACCTATATCTGGCAGCATGTGCACCTAACAAAGGATAATGCATTACATGCCCCTTTGGGTGACAGGTAATGCAACCAGGTGCTTAGCACCCCCCATGCATCACTCCCTACTGATGGTTAGCCTATTTTAATGCAATAATATGACACTATAGCCTGTGCAACTAGTTAGCGCTAGCCAGGCCGCTAGGTCACAGAACAGAAAACACAGGTAGGTTAGAATGACTAACAGTTTCATCTAATCAAAAAACAACAGGTCAAAGTCATCGTAGGTAGGAAAAGTGCAAAGACTCACATGTGGTGTGTTGGACCGCAGGTCGATCATCTCGATGTCGACGTGGTCAAACTCGAAGCTTGAAGCACTGCCCACTACACGGACGTATTACAGCATGTGACATCTAATTATGGTATATAAGTGCCGGTAAAGGTGGCGAGGCCGATTTTTGAAAAACTCGCACTGCAATGTCATATGCAACACACTGTAAGTGTTCATCCGCAAGTAACACTTCATGTTCCGCTTATATCCGCGATCTTAGCATTCAGAGACTGATCGGCCACTCAAACGCCTCCCAGGCACGCCCATGTACGGTCTGCTGAGAACTCGCTCGATCTAGATATATAATGCGAGTGTCAACAAAATCGGGGATATCGATCTCAGATCCTCCACACAGTTTCATCGTCGACTCGTCGTCCATCTCCTCTGCCAAATCATCATTGTCATCTTTACTGTAAGCCTTGTCTATCCCTCAACCAATTCTTCTGATCCATCGTGTGCTTCCATTCAGTGCAGGGTTGGAAACACTTTGTCCATCACGCGCATATCCATAATCGAACACACAAGCGTCGTATCCAGCCTTCCATCTATAAAAGACGTCTGCCCGTCATCGATACACAGCGCGTCTCCATCGATACCTCCAATCATGATAGTCGATCTACAGAACCTGATCCTTTTCATGATCATCGAGGATCCTGTGTTGATTCGTTTGATGCATCAATGCATCACCGGTCACGCCTTCTTCAAGTTATGCATATGGTTGCCAGCCCACGTGGGAGAGTCATCGCCTATGAATCTGCAAAGTATCTCCCCATTTCTACTTTCTATCGGACATTGATCATCTGCCACTAGGGACGACAGTGATCGATGCCAACGGACAATGCACACAACGCTACGATGGCGTTGCTCCGACCGACGTCTGTATGGATCACCATTCGTCTGGCCTTGTGCGATCGCTCTCGCTTCCACTTCTACAGACGATTCACAAATATTTCACGGGCTCACGTACCTGGCACAGCATGTAATCGCGTGAAGCGATGTGTTGTCTATCGATCTGCTGGCCCTAGGGTCGGTGTCGATGACGAATATGCATGTACGCACGTATCTCATTCTATGCTTTGCTCTGACAACCATGCTTACCAGCAGCAGGATGGGCTCCAACAGATCTTCTGGCAATGGCACAAATTTGATGCTTAATTTACAGTCGCATGCGCACAACGCTACAAGGATGTCCAAGTTGCTACCAGGTGTAGGCAGGTTTGTTTATGGATAGATAAAGTACTATCTAATGAGCTATCAGCCATCTGGGCTGCACCCTTCGCGAACACTTCATCATCGTCTGTATGCTCAGACAGCAGAACTCCGCAAACGCGAAGAGAACTGTTTCGGCAATCTATACCGAGTGTCGTTGGATTTCAGTACCAGACTCATATGAATATGAAGGACTGCATTGGAGGCTAGACGTTCAGACAATGCAGTTCAAGTGTGGGTGGGTGGTTCACTGACATCCACTAGTGATGCAACAAGAAATGGTATGTATACATAAACGTCGCCTAAAATAAACTTCGAAGCAGCATATGTTCAATAAATACCACGACGGATCCTCGACCACATCTCTCCTCCCTGCATAATGCTCGGCAAGCATTTCCCTACACAGTACTGCTAGTCGATATATGTACGTGCTCCTGGAAGACAATCGAATTCATGCTAGTGTCTGCGTCAGAGGCGGAGACGAGTTGTGCGTGATATTCTCGAACGCTAAGGATGAGGCGTGGTCCCAACACAAACATCTGCACGGGTGATAAAACAAAAAGAATACCATCAAGTATCATAACTGAAATAGAACTTGAATTCTAGAGAAATGATGAGCCGTGAGTGTGAGCAGACTTCAGCAACAGGTCCGCGCACCAAGACCGTTGGAGAGAGATTAATAAGCTGAAAGCAAGAGACACCAGCAAAGCTAGCATGTGCGGAATTTGAGCAGGAAAAGATGACCACATTCACATTACAAGCTCACCTCGCAAAATAAAGTACGTGAGATTTTATCAGCACTCTGAAACAGTCCCCGATCGTCGATCCTGTAGATAGGCCGAGGCGTCGCAGGTCACGGAAGTGTTTCACAGCAATCCAGACCGAAAGACACAGTGCGAGGACCTCCCAAATAGTGTTGAGCATCCAAACCATTGAAAACAGAAGCTGGGTATCCCCCTCATAGTCATAACCGCACATATGGATGCCAGAGAGTATCAGCTCCTCTGGAGTTTGTTCAATGAGCTGTGTTCTGCAAGTCGGCAAGCAAAACTTACCTCCTACAACATACTTGAGGTCTATTGCCGTGAGTACCACACAGGCGATGTTAACAGCCACGAAGATAATAACAAGGAAGATGAGCATGGCTCTGGATCCTTGATACATGGCATATAACCGAGCGATCATGATGACTTGCAGCATCTTTCAGTCGAGTCAATATCACTAAGATTTTGCAGCTCACCGCCCAGTATGACAGTCATGACCACATTTATCCAATTTATTGCGTAGTACAGAATATTGCCTGAGGCAGCCAATCAGTGATCACCTCGTACTAGAATCAAATACTCGACTCACACCTATGTAATCATTATGTTGGACCAAGGTCCATGGTCAGAGATTCACTCACCCCTACGTGTGTGTTCTAATTGGACAGGATGGAGATGGTAGCGTAATACTCACTGGATCTGTCAGCGAGACCACTGGCATATTTACTGTGTGATGTCGGTCAGAAGAATTGAACACAGTGTATATAAGACATACCAAGAACATTGACACTAATCGTCAGATATGAGCTATTAGCACAACACCAATTTTTGGCCTCGAGACATACACCGAAAAAGGTAGTCCAATATAGCGTATCTAGAACATTTTGGAGTCAGCACAACAGCCAACCACACTATAGCATAACATGAGGTACGAACAACCAAATACAGCACAGTCATGAGAGACCAGCGTTGCATCTGTCGCGAATTAATCGTATTCTCCTGTTTTTATGAGGAGACTCCGTCACTCACCCAGATCAGTTTAACCTATAACGCCATTCTTAGCGAGTTGGCTGCTCCGGCAATAAGGTCAACATACCTCTTGCCCAATTGTCAATACTGGAGATATCATAAGAATGGCAGCAGTTTCAAAACACAGTTCTGCTCACCCCAGTCATATACCACCACGACGCTGGCAGCAACTGCAAAATGCAAGCCGTGGTTAGATCGAGACATCACCAATTGATACGACAAACCTGCCCAATAGCTAAAAATTAGTTGCCAATCAATCAGCGGCCACCAACCGGGATCATTTGAGGCGAAGGTCATTGAAGGGATGGGTGTGAGCGCGCGGGGGATGTTGGGAGTGTTAACGATCTAGTCACGGTGTCCGTGCTAGATATACCACCGTCCAGCGCCTGTGTCGCCAAAATCGGCATGATGGAGACGGATGTTTGATCCCACCTCAAGACCCTTGATTGGGTGAAGTCAGTGTTGCGGTGCAACCTCAAGCATGAAGAGGAAGTCATCATAAGTAAATTTTAAGTTTAATTTGCAAACCAGTATTACGCACGCGACTACTTGAACGCCAGGAAAGTTCCAATCGTTGGCGATGTCGGCAGCTTGTTTCCAACGCGATTTTGGGGTGTTCTCGTTGCAGGCTCGCATAAACCGAAGAGTTCTGAAAGACATCAATCTAACACAGGTCTAAGCATGAAGTGATGGAAACAAATGTGTGAACCCTCTTCGGCCTTGCTGTACAAGCCGGAGATGTAACAGCTCCTTCGATAACTCTTATGGAACAAGGGCCATCTTGCGCCATAGCACCAAATAAGTCAGACAAGAAACCGTAACACAGAGTGGGTCGAAGCAGAGTTCACGTAACTCGCTATATCCGGTGCATCATGAGCTTCGATCAGTGGGCCGTGGAGTTATGTAGGGGCGGTGAACAAAGATATGATAAGTATGGTTAGTATAGAGTGATTCTGATAGAAAACGCACTATATCTAACGCATAGCACTGCTACTAGTAGATACATCCTGATTCATGAATGATATCTGCTGAATTCTTTTGAGAAACCACCCAGAAATCGCACATGCGAAATGGGATACCTGTAACACGCCGACAGCCTGATTTCTGATCGCAAAGGCTCATGTTGATGGCCCTTGTGTGCATGACGCATGAGTGAAGGTAGGTAGTAAACGTTGGTACAGTCCAGGACAGGTAATTTTCGAGTGCGATCGACAACTTTGTTTGCGTCTGAGGCTATTGTGTCGTAGTCCATCTTGTTTTGTGACTAACCTGATGTGCATCTGATACGAATGATCATTCCACGATTGATCAACTTTGACGATGCAAAAGATTCCATTTTGTGTGGTCGAAATCTTATCTCGCCCATATGCATTTAATCTATCGGACCTTCATCATGCTCAGCAATTTAATGGGCAGGCTACTAAAGTCGCACCGTAAGATGATTCCACCTCGCACGCGCATCGCCAAAGTCCGATAAGCAAACCATCTTATGGCGCCATTGTTTTCATTGGCCCCCGTCCGAAACCTGTAATGCATGAGATAAGACCGCATAGCATTCACAACTCGCGGCTTTCACTCACTCATCCATCCATCTACTGCCAGTGATCGCCGTCGGAGTTCATTAAGCGTTGTTTCTCTTTCTCTCGTACTACTCCTCCAAGTACCTACTAACCTGGGCCCTTCGGACCGTTCCAACTAGTCTGGTGGAAAGCCAATAATTTGTGAGTAAAGTTGAGCCATCTTTGGGTCAGGAGCAAGACGATCTCGGAGTGATAATTCACGATGCACCGAATAGACGGTCGGGGCGAGATATAGTGGTGTGCATGACTGAAGGGGAACAGGTTGTCGGTGCGCAAGAGACCCCAGACGGTGCGAAAGGTGATTGTGCTGAAGATGATCTTTATCCAAACGATGTACTGGTTTTGCAGTTATGGGTACGAGATCATCGCATATGGTTACTTGTGTAGGCGACGTACTACGCCACCACGTCTCCCGTGCATGTACAATCTTGAGAAAATGGCAGTGCCCGGTATTGAAATTCTCGACGTTCATACATGATCAGACCGTTCCAAGCCTCCATAGGGAGATGGAGTACAACGCGCAAAGCATATGACTTCATGCGTATGGATTGAGCATGTTTTGACCTGTTCAAGACGTTTAGCAGTTGGCTAATGCATGGGTTGTGTTGTTTTTGCAATAAATTGATTCCTCGATACAACAGCTGACGCCCATTTACCGAATGAGGCAGGTCGTACGTCCTTCATTGTCTACAAGAACTCGATGTGGTTGGCGGAAAGGCCGGAGATTGTCAGCATTGAGATGGGCGGTTGTGAATGAGCCAGACTTGGATGTGTCGCAAATACGGATGGATTCTAGCTCCGTTAACAACATGGCAGGCGAGACCCGAGAGTGAGTCTCTAGACAAAGTGGACGGGAGTTGCAATATCGGCCAGAGGATCACCCCTTCACCAGTAATAGTAATCTTCCGGGAGACCATCGACCCTTTGGCATGTTAAACTTGGACCATGAGTAGTACTCGTTGAGTCGTCGACATTTCCGATCTTCAATCATTGAGCTTCTTGATGGGTCTCGATGCTAAGAATAGCTTACAATGATCTTCTTATCATCACCGAAGTCCTTGCTGACTCGATTGTGCCTCGTGGTTCTAGATTAACACGACTGCACGACAATGCTCTGATTTGCAACCTCTGGAGTCTGCTGCCGATGAACGTGATCGATCGCTTTATCCAAAGTCTATAAGAAAATGAATGGCAATTCTGAAGGTGGATGGATGGTGGGACGTACGGCGAAGAGGTAGTTTCCCATCCTGACATCGTAGAGACGATGAGTCGCTTTTCTGACCAACTCAGAGGCTCACCTATCTATGCAAGGTGAAGGTTTATATTAGCCTGAGGGATTAAGTCTGCTCTGAAACGAGAATGGTTGGGGAGCCATTGATCAGCAATACATACCCGCAAACCAGGTTTTTATTACTCCCATCATCGACGACGAGACTAGACGGTGACGTGCTGCCTTCGTCACAGAGAACGTCTCGCTGACGTACTTGATATCGTAGTAGTGCCCAGTGAGGAGTCCATTGTGAGTCGTGACTGTGCTGGTTGTCTTTCTTTGCGATAACATCCGAGCTGAACGTTCTAAACTTTTCAGAATCTCGTTGATGTTTTTTCTAACGACCAAGCAGCGATCTCGAAACAAGATATTGCGCGGGAGCTGTTATTAGCGTTAGACGTTGATTTTTCCACGCGTCACAGGACCAGCCGAACCTGTCATTTTGACTCTTGGACTTCATCTGGTTTCCTTTGGCTTTCATCGATCAAGTGTGTTGTTGTTCTGCAGCTGGCTCTTGGCCGCCGGGTGGAAATCATCATGGAATCTATGTACCTGATTCCGACAATACTGGCACGTTTGGCCATCTCCCTCTTAGCCTGAGACTCAACCGGTTGAGTCATACTTCCGGCAACAGACTCAATTCGATGGCCCTCTGGCCTTTTGCTACTCTGCACGTGTACTCGGCAGGGAATTTTGATACTCATGGACGACACACTCCGCTGAAGGCCAATGCTGGCAGCTAGCAACTGGCTCATTCGACGGCCATGTTCTTGTTTATTAACCAACGAAAATGTCACCATCCAGGCGCTGGCACCTCGCCAGCCTACGAGGCTGGAAACTTCACCAACTGGCACTCGGACATCTGGAATGATAGCACTCCTGGCAAGTTCGTTCAGATATATATATTGCAGGTGGGCTTCGTAATTATTCAGTACACCCTCAGGCATTCTAGTCTGCAAGTAAAACTAAAACTTTACTTCATTATGGCCTCGACAAATTTTGTACACTACACGGGTAGCGGAGGATCTGGATCCTCTCGGACTGCATCATCAAATGTGAGTTTTCAATCTACTTACATGACATCGTGACGACTGAACCGGCGCTTGCAGAGGACTCATTCTCCTGAAGAGACATTCCTGTGCCTGTGGGTTGGTCCAGATGGATTGCATTGCGACGATTTAATTATCGGCTGCAATCTTAGCACTCATCTGCGTCAGGTTCATAGAGTTCACGGGGCAGACAAGGATCGTATGTTGTGCCGATGGAGATCTTGTAACAAGGAGCTCAACAAAGAGAATCTCACGAGGCACATCGAGGAAACTCACTTGGGGATTGTACACAAGTGCACCGCGTGTGGAGCTAAATTCTCGCGCAAGGATACTCTCAACAAGCACAAGGTGGCATCCCAGCATTAAATCGGGAGTCTATTAACATGGGATCCCGTATGCCATGAGCTTCTGTTAGAGCTTCTGTTATTTATGTTTCTTATGGTTTGACGCATTTACAAGTTTCTGTTATTTAAATTTGCCCTGGTGGTAATATTTATTACTTCAAGTACGAAACCCCGTTCTGGATAACAAATTGGTAGCAGTTTGTCAATTTGCAAGCTATTACGCCTACCTGTAGACGGTTTCTCTTACTGTACGCTCTATTGCGCCTTGAACCGTCAGTTGACGGTGGACAGGAGGCTACCAAGTATCAAAACTTTATTCTTTTGTTCGATGGATGGTCCGGTAGTGTCCCCTTCTGTACTCATCAGACAGTCGGCCTCCGGCATCAGAATTAAAATCACGCTATCACCAGCTGCATATCATCTGCCAGGACTTAAGCCCACATCTCAAATCAAAGTGCACCGCTCACCGATGGCAGCCCCAATGATCCACCAACCCTCTACCGGTGCTGCAGTGCTGAGGCATCGGGTGCGTTGAGATTTGAAAACTGGTTGATATGTCTCTATCGCTGTCCTGATCACATCAATGACAGTTTCCTGATTAGAAATTTCGTTCCAAGTACGCTCTCGTAATCTCTCCTGCGTTCTATCTGTTGTATTTCATAGTTACGAATAAGAACTAATAAACGTGCCTGGCATTTGACCGCGCGACGGCCCTATAGCATCATCATAGTATATACGTGCTACCATATTCTGGTTGGATTCAGCTTCGAGTGCAAAGATGAGTGTCCAACCAGAATATAAATCTTGATCGATCCGAGGTGATTAACTTATCTCGATCGATCGATCGTGACATGAAATTGTTATTCTTAGGCTTTCTTGTGCTGTTGAGTAGGTCCAAAACTATATTTCGTAGTTAAAATATTATATGCGGCGCAGTGTCCAAGGCTACAATGATTCACTCTGAGGATGAAGGTGGTATATCGACTATCGTACATACGCCCTACTACCTAACCACCCTTCACAACGTGCTAATGATACAGATTTGAGAGATTCCATGGCGTCTTTACACGATCGTAACGCGCTGAGGTTGCTGGTCCGGTCCAGCCTTCGGGAAGCTCACAGCGAGTACTCCGTTCTCCATCGTCGCGCGGATATCCTCAGCCTGTTAATTAAATCATGAGTACTGAATCACGGCACAGAATTTAGGCAGTCAGCACACTCACCCTGATTCCTTGAGGAATCTGGAGGGTCCTGGAGAATTTTCCATATGAGCGCTCCTGCACCACATAGCCGCCCTTATCAAAGCTCTCAGAACGCTTCGACTCCCCAGATATAGACAGGCGGTTTCCGTGGACCTCGACGTTGACGTCTTGTTGTTTGAGACCAGGAAGCTCGAATGTCGCAGTCACGGTCTTGGTCTCGGCGTTCTCGTGTAGGTCCATCCTGTGTTCGCGCGAGTCAGTGTCATCGAAGATTGAGGTTATGAAAACAATCAGGCTTACCTGGGAAACGCCCGATCTCGGCGATGAGTCAAGGTAGTATTGTACTCGGTGTTAGGGGAGGGACGCAAACGAGCATTGAAAGCATCGTCAAATAGCTTGTCGAACTCGGCAGAGGGACTGTAGAATGTGTGCACAAGAGACATGATTATGTGGAGACGTGATAAATGTTGAGAAAATGCGGTTTGCTGGTTAGCGAATGTGAATGTTGGAGTCCAAGCGACACTGACCAGGGATTATATGCGCATCGTAAATGAATGACGATGGTGCAAGGTTTTTCTCGAAGTTACCTGACGTTTGACAATTGAATGCTGAACGTCATTCTGTAACATTCGAGAAGGCGTTGAGTTCCTTATTTGAACGCAGGACCCCCTGTGTATAGGTATTTGGTTTATCACAAGAAAGGAAAGATGTGTCGACCGATCTTTGGATTTGAAAATTTGACGGACGACGAATTGTTAGTTTATGCTGCAGCACAACTGGGCCTCTAATTCTTGAGCAAGACAGCCGACAAATCCGGACTCTAAGGACCTCCCGCATTCAAGCAACATGTCAAGCGGATGTGATAAACAGCTCACCATACTATGTCCAGTAAGTGGTGGTGTTTGGTGGTCCGAGATAAGTCTAGAAATTTCCTTTAGGTCAGAAGTGAGGTGGCGTCTGATGACATGGACAACACCTGCGGTAACAAACTGTAACATACCCTCGGTCATTGATTAGCGAGTCTCCGAAAACCTCATCCGGCCTGCCAATGGTGTTCTCGAAACCTGATTAAGATGGTTGGCAAGAATGGAAGACCGCACAAGCAGCTTCAAGTGTGCTTGCGGCGTAACAGCCTGATACTGGTGGAACGTTCTAGAGAATCAAGATCTCTAGCCTCGAAAACGAACTGAGTTTGATATTGGAGGTCTTATACCTGATTCCGGAGAGATATGGGGAGAGGTGAGTGCCGTTCAAGTTCATGGTATGCAAAACATGACCATGGGGTGCATGACTTGATGTTTGCCTGAGGTGATTGTGACACGCCTACAGTTGTTACATAACAGTAACTCTCTTCCGAAGTCCCACGTGCGCTCGGAGTCCCAGACGTGCACCACGAGTACCTGGTTGGTACTTTGTGCTGACGACGAGCAGCATCTATGATGAATGGTAACTAGCTTGTCACGTCTGCCACGCATTCATACGTCATCTAATATCACCATGCATTAGACCCTCATCCAACTCCGATCTCCATTCCCGGCGGAGTAAAACGCCATCGGAAGAATATCGCTCGCAAATCCACTGGACGCAAGCCTCCAAGGAAACAAGTAAGTTTTTTCAAGTCTATGTATACAAGTGCTACACTGACCTGGAGAAAATATCCAGTATGGGGAAATCTTTAAGAGCGACGAACATGCTTCTTCCGATGGATCATTATATTTCTCAAACTCAAGCCCAGACGCAGAAATCGCGTCACTCTGCTCCAAATTTGCTGACTGGCTCGACGTCCTCGGCGAGAGTGAGACGGATAAACGCATCAAGGAAGCTGTTGAACGGGATGGAAGAACGTTGTTCCATCTGATCCGGTGTACGCTCGACTATGAACGCGCCTTACAAGGGTTTGAGGATCACGCAGACATGGACACGGAAACTTCAGGACATATCGGCAACCGCACAAAAGCCCTGCGTGACCTCGCTAATTTTCTGGATGCCAAAGCACGGGATGGTATCTTAACTGCACTATCGCTTGCCATCGATCGGGACGGAAAACAATTATTTCGTCTGGCAAAGTGCTGCCTAAGTTTCACTAGTGCAATTAACGGCGAGGGCTCTGAGAGCCCATGACTATCATAGGTATAGGTGTGTATCATTTTCGTTTACAGTGTTCGAAGACTAACGAGGAAGAACTATAAGATTTCATCTGGGTAATGATCGGAACTGCAATCTCATCTCCCTGTCTTGCTCAATCGTGACAGAGGGATACAGTCGAGCCACGAATCCGCACGATTTCTTCATCTGTGTACTCAGACAGCAGAACTCCTCATATGCGTAGAATCAGCTGTTTGGGCAATCTATGCCGAATCCCATTGTATTTCAGTACCAAACATGATGGACTTCGTTAGTTGCTAGACGTTCTGGATGATTCACTCAGCGCACGTGTGGGCAGACGTTCACTGACTTAAGCAGTAGTACATTAAGAAATGGGTTTGTATACATAGACGTCACCTTAAATATAACTCGAAATACCATATGTTAATATATCACGACGGATTCTCGGCCAGATTTCTCCTCCCTGCAAGACGCTCAGCAAGCATTTTGCTACACAGTACTGCTAGTTGATATATGTACATGCGCCTGGAAGACAATCGAATTCATGTTAGTGTCTGCGTCGGAGTTGGCTACGAGTTTTGCGTGATATTCTCGAATGCTAAGGATGAGACGTGGTCCCAACACAAACATCTGCACGACCGTCAAAATTTGAAGAACACCATTAAGTATTAGAGCTCCAACAGGATCTGAATTCTACGGAAATGATGAGCCGTGGGTATAAGTAGATATCAGCAACAGGTCAGCGCACCGCGAGGTCCGGAGAAAGAATAATAAGCTGGAGGCAAGAGACACCGGCAAAGCTAGTACGTGCGGAATTTGAGCAGAAGAACACAACCACTTTCTCGATTACAAGCTCACCTCGCAAAATACAGCACGTGTGATTGTATCAGCACTCTGAAACAGTCCCCGATAGTTGATCCTGTAGATGGGCCGAGGCGTCGCAGGTCACGGAAGTGTTTCACAGCAATCCAGACTGAAAGACACAGCGCGAGGATCTCCCAGACAGTGTTGAGCGTCCAAATCATTGAAAACAGAAGCTGGACCTGCGACCCATCCTCAAAACCGCACATATACATGCCAGAGAGTATCATCTCCTCTGGTGTTTGTCCGATTAGCTATGTTATGCAATTCAGCAAGTAAAACTTACCAGCTACAACATACTTGAGTCCTATTGCCGCGAGTACTCCACAGGCGATATTGAATACCACGAAGATAATAACAAGGAAAATAAGCATGATTCTGGATCTTTGATACATGGCATGTAACCGAGCAATCACGATAACTTGCGTCAAGTTTCAGTCGGGTCGGTATCACCAAGGGATTACAGCTCGGTAACTCACCGCCCAACAAAGCAGCTTGCACTACATTTGTCCAATTTAAAGCGGATTGTATGATATTGCCTAAGCACCCAATCAGTGATCACTCTCGTATTAGGATCAAACACTCGACTCACACCTGTATAGTCATTATGTACATTCAAGTTCAGTTGTCAAGATTTCACTCACCCCTGCATATGAGTGTGTTCATTGGATAGGGATGGGATAGTTGCGGAATACTCACTCCGTCTGTCAGCGGGACTACTGTCATATATTCTGTGTGCCGCCGTTCAGAAGAATCGAATACAGCGCATATGATACATACGCAGAGTGTTGGTACTAATCATCAGCGATGAGTGATTAGCACTTTTTTTTTTTGGCCTCGATACTTACACAGAATAAGGTATTCCAATATAGCGTATCTATAATATTTTGGAGTCAGCACAACTCGCCAACCACGCTATAGCGTAAAATGAGGTACGAACGACGAGATACAGCATGGTCATGAGAGACCAGCGTTGCCTCTGCCGCAGACATTGTATTGTTATTTTTATTCTGATAAGAAACCCTGGCACTCACCCAGATCAGTTCGATCTAACCATTATTAGTGAGTTGGCTGCTCCGGCAATGAGGTCAACATACCTCTTGTCCAATTGTTAGTGCTGGAGATATCATAAGAATGGCAGTGGTTGCAGAACAACTTCCTACTCACTCCAATCATATACCACTACGACGCCAGCGGCAACTACAAATGCAAGTCGATGTAAGGTCAAAGCGTCACCGACTGGTACGACAAACCTATCCAATAGCTGAAAAAAATATCCGAGTTGATAAACGGCCACCAGCTGGAATCATTTGCGACCACAGTCATATTCGAGGGATGGATGTGAGCGAGTAGGGGGTGTTGGGGATACAAAACGATACCGTCTGCGCTAGATATACCACTGTTTAGCGCTTGTATCGCAACATCCACATGATGGAGATGGATATTTAGTTAGTCCGACCTCAAGACCCTTGATCTGGTGAAGTGGATGTTGCGGTGCGACTCATCGAGTAACGAGGGAAGCAATTGGAGTAGATTTGAATCTGAATTTGCAAACCAGTATTACGCACGCGATTACTTGAACGCCAGGAAAACTTTCGTCGTTGATGATGCAATGTCGGAACTTCATTTTCCAACGCGATTTTTGGCGTGTTCTTGTTGCAAGCTTGCAAAATCGAGCGGTCCTGTATCAAATCATGTAGTCATCGATGTAAGGTAGATCCAAGCGAGACGCGACCGAAACAATTATGTGCACTCTCATTAAACATGCTGGACAAGCCCGAGGCATAATTTTTTCTCCGTTTACTCTTATGGAACAAGGGCCATTCTGCGGCATAGCATAGGAGAAGTAAGACAAGAGCCCGTGGTACAGGGTGGGTCTAAGCGGAGCAAATTTCACGCCGTGCCATCGATACCAAGCGCATACCAAAGCCAACTGCCAGGTAGTCCAGGACCGGTAATTTCCGAGTGCAATTGATGTCCGACTGGCCCCATGTGTCGTCGACTTGTCATCCATGCAATTCATGACTCGAATGATCAGCTGGCAAGATTGCCCAATCAAAAACCCAAGATTTGTGTCGAGGTCTCGCCATGAGGCGTAGCTTTGAGTGCATATCGAGTTTGAGGCCAGAAATCGAAGATTGCGTTGTGAGTGACAATCTGTATCTAGTCAAACTCTATGCTCTCCGTTGAGTACTAGAAGCAGTACTGACCCTATCATCCCAGAACGCAATTGAGTTCGGCTCCCAGTGGAGGTTGGAAGTCAACATTCTCGGCGATCTGATGGAACAAGAAATCGAGAATGATGTTGGATTCAGGTTTTGTGACATCAAGTATACGACGGGTAAAGCCAGGGTTGACATAATCGCTCTCCAGCCAGGTGGACACGAACGACAGGGTGTGTGGTTTCGATCGGCTCGCGACGGACGTGGAGGCCAGCTGCGCGTGAGACACTCTAGGTATGTCTCATTCCTGAACTGAGGGTGGAATAAAGAGCATGACTGTACATGATTAGCATCAGGATAACTTCTTTGCACAACGACAACACAACGACCCATCTTCTACTACATACCTAATCGAGCAGTAGAAACCCACGATAGCTCGAAGTGCGACACTAGGTCACTAAGATGGCCTTGAGCTCGTGTACATTTTGTCTCGAGCGGGTTTCTCTTACGGCCCTTCGTACATGTAAGTTCTAAACCAAACTCTGTCGTCGCTGAGAACTCGCTCGATCTAGATAATGAAACGTAGACGAGATCCTCGGCATAGTTTCGAGTCATGGTTCCGTCCATCGTTCGTGTCGTCGTCTTGCACTCGTACTAATATAATGTTGATAATCATTCCACGATGGGTGTCATCATCGACATCGCAAAAAACTTCCAATTTGTCTAGCCGAAGCCTTATCTATCAATCTCTGCACCATTCAATTCTTCTGATCCATCGTATGCTCCCATTAGTGCGGGGTTGGAAACACTTGGTCCATCACGTGCACGCGGTGTATCCATAATCGAGCACCCAAGCTTCGTAAGTTCGTATCCAGCCTTCCCGTTATCGATACACCGCGCGTCCCCATCGATACCTCGATTCGTAATCATAGCCGCTCTCCGGAACTTGATCCTCATGGTCCTGCGTTCGATATATCGCTGGTCACGCCTTCTTATGGTTCGCCCACGTGGGAGACTCATCACTTATGTCCCTGCAAAGTATCTCCCCATCTTCCTTGTTTCCACCTTCTATCGTACACTGATCACATGCTTATATTAGGAATGACCATGATCGATGCCAACGGACAATTTACCCAACCCTACGATGGCGTGACTCCGACCGATGTATGTATGTTCATCTGGCCGCGTGCAATCGCTCTCGCTCCCCCTTCTACAGACAATTCCAAAATATGTCACGGGCTCACGTACTTGGCCCAGCAGGTAATCACGTGAAGCGATGTGTTGTCTTTCGATCGATTGGCCTAGGGTCGGTGTCGATGATGAATACATATGTACGTATCTCATTCTGTGCTTTGCTCTTGCATCCATGCTTACCAGTAGCATGCGCCCAACGTTACACTCTGAAAATGTAGGTATGACTGATGCTTTCGAATATCGTGGCCAATGCTTCATCAACAATTTCATAGGTGTACCTGAGGCCATCTGATTTGAAGGTACCATTCCCATCACCCTCTGCTCATCGCCCAGCATACCTCATCTCTCTGTCATGCTCATTCGTGATGGGGGCGGGCCACGAGTTCGCACGGTTCATTTGTTTTCTTTCACTGTGGCCCAGATCGATAAGGTATCTCAGACTAATGAACTATCAGCCATCTGGGCTGCACGCTTCGAGAACATACCATCTTCATCTTCATCTGCATGCTCAGACAGCGGAACTCCGCAAACGCGTAGAATCAGCTGTTTTGGCAATCTATACCGAGTCTCGTTGTATTTCAGTACCGGATATGAAAGACTGCGTTAGTTGCTAGACGTTCCCAATAGTTCACTAAGTGCAGGTGTGGGCGGGCGGTTCACTGACTCCCAGTGGTGATACAAGAAGAAATGGGTTTGTATACATAAACGTCGCCTGAAATATACTTCGAAGCATCATATGTTTAATAAATACCATGACAGATCCTCGACCAAATTCCTCCTCCCTGCAGAACACTCGGCAAGCATCTCCCTACACAGTACTGCTAGTTGATACATGTACACGCTCCTGGAAGACAATCGAATTCATGCTAGTTTCTGCGTCGGAGTTGGCAACGAGTTTTGCGTTATATTCTCGAACGCTAAGGATGAGGCGCGGTCCCAACACAAACATCTGCACGACCATTAAAACATTATTGGCACCATTAAGTATAATGATTCCAATAGAATCATTATCCGACTACAGAAATGATGAGCCGTGAGTATCAGCCGATGTCAGCGACAGGTCAGCGCACCAATATCACTGGAGAGAGATAAGACAACTGGAGGCAAGAGACAGCGGCAAAGCTAGTACGTGCGGAATTTGAGCAAAACAAGATAACCACATTCACATTACAAACTCACCTGGCAAAATACAATACGTGAGATTTTATCAGCACTCTGAAACAGTCCCCGATGATCGATCCTGTCGATAGGTCGAGGCGTCGCAGGTCACGGAAGTGTTTCACAGCAATCCAGACTGAAAGACACAGCGCGAGGACCTCCCAAACAGTGTTGAGTATCCAATATATCGAGAGCAGAAGTGGATTCCCCCCATAGATATGAAAGCATACATAGTACATGTCAGAGAGTACCAGCTCCTCTGGTGTTCATCCAATGAGCTGCGTTCTGCAAGTCAGCAAGTGAAACTTACCCGATGAGAGATACTTGAGTGGGAGGGCCGTGCTTACTCCACAAGCGATGTTAATACCCAGGAAGATAATAACAAGGAAGATAAGCATGATTCTGGATCCTTGATACATGGCATGTAAGCGAGCAATCATGATGACTTGCATCATGTATCAGTCGAGTCAATATCACCGAGGTATTGCGGCTCAGTAACTCACCGCCCAACAAGGCATCTTGGACCATATTTGTCCAAACTAAAGCAGGTTCAAAGATATTGCCTGAAACACCCAATCAGTGACTCACCCTCGTACTACTAAGATCAAACACTCGACTCACACCTGTGTGATAATTATGTTGAACCAAGGTCAATGGTCAGAATCTCACTAACCCCTAGATATGAGTGCATTAATTGCATAGGAAGGAGATAATTGCGGAAGACTCACTGCATCTGTCAGCGAGACCAATGGTATAGTTTCTGTGTGCTGCAAGTCAGAAGAATCGAACACGATGCATGTGAGACATACCCAGAACAGTGGCACTAATTGTCAGAGATGAGCTATTAGTACAACACCAGTTTTTGGCCTCGATACATACACAACAAATGGTATTCCAATATAGCGTGACTAGAACATTTTGGAGTCAGCGCCACTCGCCAACCACGCTATAGTATAATGTGAGGTACGAACAACCAAATACAGCACAGTCATGAGAGACCAACGTTGCCTCTGTCGCGAATTCATGTTATTCTCCTGTTTTTTTATGAGACTCCGTCACTCACCCAGATCAGTTCAATCTATAACGCCATTCTTAGCAAGTTGGCTGCTCCGGTAATAAGGTCAACATACCTCTTGTCCAATTGTTAATACTGGAAACATCATAAGAATGGCGGCAGGTTCAGAACAACGTCCTGCTCACCCCAGTCATATACCACCACGACGCCGGCGGCAACTGCAAAATGCAAGTCGATGTTAGATCCAGACATCACCGACTGATATGACATACCTGTCCAATAGCTATAAGAAAGTTCCAAATCGATTAACGGCCAGAAACTGGGGTCATTTGAGACGAAGGTCATATTCGAGGGATGGGTGTGAGCGAGTGATGTTGGAGGTGTTTACGATCTAGTCATTGTGCCCAAGCTAGATATACCACCGTCCAGCGCCCGTGTCGCCAAAACGGCATGATAGACACAGATATTTGATCCCGCCTCAAGACCCTTGATTTGGTGAAGTCAGTATTGCTGTGCAACCTCAAGCATGAATAGGAAGTCATCAAAGTAGATTCTAATTTTAATTTGCAAACCAGTATTACGCATGCGGCTACTTGAACATCAGGAAAGTGTCAGACGTTGGCGATGTTGGCAGCTTATTTCCAACGCGATTTTGGGGTGTTCTCGTTGCAGGCTTGCAAAATGAGCAAGAGCCCGAGGCATAACAATTTCTCCGATTACTCTTATGAAACAAGGGCCATTCTGGGGCATAGCACCAGAGTGGTCAGGCAAGAAACCAGGATACAGCGTAGGTCGAAGCAAGCAAATATAACTCACTTGATTCGTCGCCTCGCACGCTTGAATCTCTTGGCTATGTCATCTGATGTGATGGTGATGTATCGCACCGCTATAGCTAGTGGTAGATGGATCCTGATTAGTGGGTGGTGTCTGTTTGACACTCGTGGGATACCGTCCAGAAATCGCACCTGAATTCTGATCGTAAAGGCTCATACTGATGACTATTTTGTGCATGACGCATGAGCGGAGGTAGATCCTGGAGGTAGCAGTAAACAGTCTGGCAGGACCAGTAATTTCCGAGTGCGATCGATCATTGTCACTGGTGTGCCTCTAGATCTAAGTTAACTTGCTCTCGTGACTTGGACATGCATGATGATGATGATGATGATGATGATGATGATGATGATGATGATGATCATTATCATCATATCATCATCATTAGCCAGATCGATATGCCCGATTTTGTTGACTTTCAGATTATCTAGATCCAGCGAGTTCTCAGCGGAACTTACATGGGCGTGCCTGGGACGCGTTTGAGTGGCTGAAAGTCTTTGAATGGACTCTGTCCGCTAAGATTGCGGATATGGGCAGAACAGGAAGTGTTACTTGCGGATGAACTTTACTTGCCCGTGTCTTGCAACGGCTCTTGTGCTTCATGCACGCCAATAGTCTGGGTCGGTGGTGTGGTGCTGACTTGAGTTGCATATAATAGAGGTTGATTTAAGGCTAGCGCGACCATACATCGATTGCTCTAGAGTAGTAGTATCCCACAACGCAACTCCCCAACACACCACCCAAACCGTGCATCAAGTCCATCCAGGATACTAGTACTTATGATCTAGATAGCCGATATAAAGAGGTAAGCAAGACTTTCCGGCTTCTGTATATCATATGACTGAGCACATACCAGAAGTGATTTGTGGCGGGCCCTTCCTGTTGCGGAGAGAGAGATTATTTGTGAGTGAATCTAAATGTCTCTTGCTGGGCTCACCAATACATCCCTTGCAGTCGTCCGAGACCAGGAGCTCGGCGTCCACGAGCAGCTTGACATTGCTAGACAATTTGGACCCCTTCATAAGTATGCAACGACCCTCGTCACCCAAGAACCAGGACTTGGTGAGTCAGATTGTTTAAAAACTCCAACTAGTGACGCTGCACGATGCCCTGATGCTAACGCATGTTCGAAGATCGAGTTTTAGCACAGCGACATGACGTACGAGATCCAACCACCGAGTACCACGTCTTTGAAGGTTATGACCGGTCCCGAGTACGGAGGTGACACGCGCTGGAGCTCTGGGTAAGTGGCAGAAGATGGCACATTGTACAGATCGCATACATTTATGCTCTTTATCCCACCCTCAGTTCATGAATGCAGGCATACCTCGAGGGTCTCACAGCTCTGCACAGCACAGTCGTGAAAGCAGAGGGATCTCGTGCGGCTGGCCTCCACGTCCGTCGAAACCGTACATCCTGGTGGTACCCGTCGCATGCTCGGTGTCCCAAAACCTGAATCCAAAACCTCTTGTTCCATCAGGTCGCCGAGAATGTTGACTTCCAAATGCGCTTCCACTTGGAACCAAATTCAATTGCGTTCTGGGATGACATGGTCAGTACTGTTTCTACTCAACGAAGAACGTGGTGTTTGACCAGATACGTACTAGATGGGCACTCACTCCGTAACTTTCGATTTCTAACCTCAAAACTCACCATGCACAAGAGCTACACCTCATGGCGGAGAAACCCGAGTCTAATGAAGACTACGAGAGGCGGACAGGCAAAGTAGCGAAAGACTGCCAAATCGAAATCTGGAAGGAGCAGGGAATCGAGATTCGTCAATCGAGGAAGGGTCTGTTGTTTGACAAACACCTTTCGTTAAAACAACTGAAGGGTGAGGAGAGTTGTAGGTAGCACAGTCCTGGAAGACATCGTATGAATCGTATTGGACTCACTAGGTGGATGGCAGCCTCCGAAGTTGCGACAGGTGTATGATGCCGTATATTGCAAATTCAAATTTCACACACCTCTTGGCCCGTACTGTGTTTGGTAGGCACCTACAAACATTAAAACCATTGATTCATCGTGTCTTGTTTCGTGTGCATTTTAAGCGTTCAGCGTTGCACCCTTGAAACGGCCTGTTCTTTTTCTGCACTATCAGCATAACCCGCGACAGTGCTTTTGGTGCCTTTATTGAACACAGCTGGTAACCAACATGCAATTTCAGCAAGCAAGCTTCAACCACGGTGGAATTGGCCCTGCCAGGTCTCTTAGTCACGTACACTGTTATACGATCTCGCTTCGACTATATTCGGTGTGTCGATCGGGTTGTGATTCGGGGCTGTTCGCGGACCTTTTTTTTTTTTGCAAAGCATAGTAGCCATGTCTTGTTTATAGCGACACCACATCTATCAACATCAAAGCACCTTCTCTGAACATCCATCGCATTTTTCATGTCCCATGTGCGCATATCATATGACTCCCTTCACTGTGATTGGGCATCTACAGGTACTTCTATTGTAATCTTCATATATTTAACATTCGATGACACTGACATGCACCAACACAGGATGGCCCTACACAGGAACTCTGATGCCGAGACAGTGACCATGACAGTCGAGCTTCCCACTCTCAAACAACGAGATGTCAACGTTGAAGTTCATGGGAAACATTTGTCAATATTTTTTGGATTTCAAGCGTTCGGAGAACCATGACAAGGGCGAACGTATGGTGCGAGAAAATTCGTGTGGCAAGTTTTCTAGGACATGGTGATACATCATTCAGGGTGAGTATATCCACACAAAGATGGAGAATGTAATGCTTACTATGCGTTTCGTTGCGTGAAGATGCAATACTGATGATCTGCGTGTGTGTCAGCTGTGTACCGTTGGCAGCCTGTGAATGGTGATTGAGGGTTCTGAAGCAACGGTGCGTCTGTTTGATAATGAATACTCCACCTGATATTTTTTGACCCGAAGTACTTAAATTAGCAACTAGACCTGTAGAAGTGGAGGCCACATGACCCGTCTACGCTGGCGCCCACAAGATTGGGGAGTAGTGAAAACAGTGGGGCTATGAGATGGTTTGCTCCTTGGACTACAGCTATGCGTGCGTAAGGTGGAACCAACAGACTACGGTGCGAATTGATAGCCTGTCCATCAAATTGCTAAGTATCAAGGTTTGACAATGGCGTTCTTTGTTCATCTGACATTGATAGATCTCGCTTGTAGCTTGCAACCTTCACCGGTTCAGGGCGGAACTCAAAATATTATCGAAACACGGTGGCCATCGACAGGAGCCTTCACGTTCCGAAATCGAGCTTCCTGCTATTGAAGCATTTGATATAACGCGTTTTGTATTGGATCGTTCTATGCTAACTATATCTTTGTTCATCTTTTTGATATAATGGCATAGCTCAATGATTCAAACGCGCGAGCGACAGATGAAGTGAGTTATATTTACTCTGCTTCGGCCCACCGTGCCACGGTCTCTTCTCTGACTTCTCTGGTGCTATGCTGCAGAATGGCCCTTGTTCCATAAGAGTTATCGAAGGAGCTGTTACTCCTCGGACTCGTCCAGCAAGGCCAATGAGGGTACACATACTTGTTTCCATCACATCACGCTTCAAGTTAGACCTGTGTTTGCTCGATGACTACATGATTTCATTCAAAACACACCTCGATTTATGCGTGACTGCAGCAAGAACACCTCGACATCGCGTTGGAAATCAGCTGCCAGCATCGCTAACGACTGGAACTTTCCTGGTGTTCAAGTAGTCGCGTGCGTGATACTGGTTTGCAAATTAAAATTAAAATTTACTTTGATGACTTCCTCTTCATGCTCGAGGTTGCACCGCAATACTGACTTCACCCAATCAAGGGTCCTGAGGTGGGATCAAATATCCGTCTTCATCGTGCCGTTTTGGCGACACAGGCGCTGGACGGTAGTATATCTAGCACGGACACAATGACCAGATCTTCAACACCCCCAACATCACTCGCTCACATCCATCAATCGAATATGACTTTGGTCTCGAATGATCCCAGTTGGTGGCCGTACATCGATGCGCGAGTTTTTTTTAGTTATTGGATAGGTTTGTCGTATCAATCGGTGATGTCTCGATCTAACAACGACTTGCATTTTGCAGTTGCCGCCGGCGTCGTGGTGGTATATGACTGGGGTGAGCAGGCCGTTGTTCGGAACCTACTGCCATTCTTATGATGTTTCCAGTATTAACAATTGGACAAGAGGTATGTTGACCTTATTCCCGGACCGGCCACCTTACTAAGGATGGCTTTATAGATTGAACTTATCTGGGTGAGTGACGAAGTCTCATCAGAACAACAGGAGAATTCAATAAATTCGCGACACAGAGGCAACGCTGGTCTCTCATGACTGTGCTGTATTTAGTTGTTCGTACCTCATATTATACTGTAGCGTGGTTGGCTGTTGTGCTGACTCGAAAATGTGCTAGATACGCTATATTGGAATACCTTTTTCTGTGTATGTATCAAGGCCAAAAATTGGTGTTATGCTAATAACTCATATCCGACGATTAGTATCAATGTTCTGGGTATGTCTCATATGCAGTGTTTAATTCTTCTGACCGGAAGCACACAGAATCTATGCCATTTGTCTCGCTGACAGATGCAGTGAGTCTTCTGCAACCATCTCCCTCCTATCCAGTTAACACACATACCTAGGGGTGAGTGAAATTCTGACCATTTAACATGGTTCAACGTAATGACTACACAGGTGTGAGTCGAGTGTTTGATTCTAGTACGAGGTGATCACTGATTGGGTGTTTCAGGCCATATTCTGTACTACGCAATAAATTGGACGAACGTGGTGATCATGGCTGCCATGCTGGGCGGTGAGCTGCAAAAATCTCAGTGATAATGACTCGACTGAGAGATGCTGCAAGTCATCATGATTGCTCGGTTACATGCCATGTATCAAGGATCCAGAATCATTCTCATCATCCTTGTTATTATCTTCCTGGCTGTCAACATCGCCTGTGTGGTACTCACGACAATAACACTCAAATATTTTGAATCCGGTGAATTTTACTTGCTGACTTGCGGAACACAACTCATTGAACAAACACCAGAGGAAGTGATACTCTCTGGCATCCATATGTGCAATTATGGCTATGAGGGGAATTTTGAGCTTCTGGCCTCAATGCTTTGGATGCTCAACACTGTTTGGG
Source organism: Suillus luteus UH-Slu-Lm8-n1 (assembly GCA_000827255.1). Taxonomy (NCBI): domain Eukaryota; kingdom Fungi; phylum Basidiomycota; class Agaricomycetes; order Boletales; family Suillaceae; genus Suillus; species Suillus luteus. The sequence goes on from KN835229.1 coordinate 55,171, forward strand.
AGGTCCTCGCACTGTGTCTTTCGGTCTGGATTGCTGTGAAACACTTCCGTGCCATGCGACGCCTCGGCCCATCGACAGGATCGACGATCGGGGACTGTTTCAGAGTGCTGATACAATCTCACGTGCTTTATTTTGCGAGGTGAGCTTGTAATTGAGAAAGTGATTATCTTTTCCTGCTCAAATTCCGCACGTGCTAGCTTTGCCGGTGTCTCCTGCTTCCAGCTTATTGGTCTCTCTCCAGCGTTCTTGGTGCGCTGACCTGCCGCTGACGTCTGCTCATACTCACGGCTTATCATTTCTCTAGAATTCAAATTCTATTGGAACTATGATACTTGATGGTATTGTTTATATTTTATTGCCCGTGCAGATGTTTGTGTTGGGACCACGCCTGATCCTGAGCGTTCGAGAATATCACGCAAAACTCGTTGCCGGCTCCGACGCAGAAGCTAGCATGAATTCGATTGTCTTCCAGGAGCATGTACATATATCAACTAGCGGTACTGTGTAGGGAAACGCTTGTCGAGCATTCTGCAGGGAGGAGAGATTTGGTCGAGGATCCGTCGTGGTATTCATTAAACATATGCTGCTTCGAAGTTTATTTAGGGCGACGTTTATGTATACACACCTATTTCTTGTTGTGTAACTACTGGATGTCAGTGACTTGCCCACCCGCACTTGCACTGAGCCAATTATCCGATCTACGGTGACATCGCTTCACGCGATTACGTGCTGGGCCAGCTACGCGCCCACCCACACTTGCACCGAGTGAAGTCTAACAACCAATGCAGTCTTTCATATCCGGCACTGAAATACGATGAGACTCGATACAAATTTCTCAGACAGCTAATTCTACTAACATCAACTTGCATTTTGCAGTTGCCGCCAGCGTCGTGGTGGTATATGATTGGGGTGAGGGGGACGTTGTTCTGAAACTTCTGCCATTCTGATGGAATATTTAGTACTAACAGTGACTTGGGGAAGAAGTAAGTTGACATTATCGCTGGAGCAGTCAACTCACTGACAATGGCTTATAGATTGAACTGATCTGGGTGAGTGACCGAGTCACTATTGATTATCTTTGACATTGCAAAATATTGAAGTTTGTTTCTTCTCTCGCCTATCTACTCTATCAACCGATTCATCAAGCTTGCATTTATTGCAGGGTTGGTCTTTGTCCGCCGCGCGGCCAGATTGCCCAATCGAAAACTCAAGTTTCGTGTCCAATTTAAAGCAAGTGTGATTGATGCCAGCGAATATAGGTGTGCATGTTTGCATCTTGCCCGGCACTTTATTCTGCAGGACGGCCAGTGCTTAGCAGGATCAATTTCATCGAGTAGGCAAATCTGACCCGCATTCCAGTCGCATTAACTTCCACAGCATTAAGCCGTCTCATCAACCCCAGGTGATAATCAAATTGTGTGAATGACACAATGGATGTCTAGTGGGATCATTCATGTGCAGTGTCCACTGTCCACCAGGGTCCAACACGACCAAAGTGATGTGACGGTCTTCCAGGACTGCGTGGTGCTACCTACAGTTCTCCTTCAGTTGTGTCAATGTCTTACAGTAACGATTTTTCGAACCAAAGGCTTTTTCCAAACAAACAGTTCTATGCCTGCATACTAGCGTGACTGATCGTCTAGAAGCCATGATGATTTGGACTTCTGTCATACTCTGCAACCAAAGCACAGACTAACATCTCAGTCATTGTATCCGCGTGCGCGAGACAAACCCTTCCTCGATTGAGGAATCTCAATTCCCTGCTCCTTCCAGATCTCAATTTGGCGATCTTTCGCCACTTTGCCCGTCCGCCTCTCGTACTCTTCAACAGACTCGGGTTTCTCGCCATGAGGCGTAGCTCTGAGCGCATGACGAGTTTGAGGCCAAAAATCGAACGTTGCGGTATGAGTGACAATCTAGCATCTGGTCAAACACCACGCTCTTCGTTGAGTAGAAACAGCACTGACCCTATTGTCCCAGAACGCAACTGAATTTGGCTCCCAGTGGAAACGCACTTGGAAGTCGACATTCTCGGCGACCTGGTGGAACAAGAAATCGAGAATGGTGTCGGATTCAGGTTTGGGGACACCGAGTATGCGACGGGTAAAGCCAGGGTTGACATAGACGCTCTTCCAGCCTGTTACTGGGTGGACACGAACGACAGGGTGTACGGTTTCGATTGGCTCGCGACGGACGTGGAGGCCAGCCGAGCGAGATCCCTCCGCTTGCGCGACAGCGCTGTGCAGAGCTGTGAGACCCTCGAGGTATGCCTGCATTCCTGGACTGAGGGAGGAATAAAGAGCATAGCTGTATATGATCATCAGGATATTTGCTCAACGGGTCATCTTCTGCTACATACCCAGAGCTCCAGAGCGTGTCACCGCCATACTCGGGACCAGTGATTACCTTCAAGGACGTGGTGCTCGGTGGTTGGATCTCATATGTCACATCGCTGTGCCAAAGCTCGATCTTCGAAAATGCGCTAGCATCAGGGCGTCGTGAAGCATCATTGTAGACGACTGAAGGATTTCATTAGCAATTACAGAGTTTTTCGAACAATCTGACTGACCGTGAACCTCCTCAAGTCCCGGTTCTCGAGGGACGGGGGTCGTTGCGTGCTTATGAAGCGGTCCAAAGTGTCTCGCAATGTCAAGCTGCTCGTGGACGCTGAGCTCCTGGTCTCTGAAAACTGCAAGGGATGTGTTGGTGAGCCCAGTAAGAGACATATTCAGGTTTACTCACAAACAACGCCTCTCTCCGCAACAAGAAGAGCACTGACATGATGAACTCGTTAGAACATAATTGCAGTAGAGGATGTGGTACTCACAGCTCGTCCTTTTGTTGACCTGTTAGCTGCCGGAGGTCGATGCCAACGAGCTCTGTGCCAATGGCGGGTGTAAGGTGTTTCACCTTCTGTGCAGCACTGAAGAGAGCCGTTTTGCCTGAGTCTGCAAAGTGGCCGCGATCGATGACCTCAATTTCTGTGAGCGGTTCCCAGTTCAAAACGGGGAAGCGGGGCTTGACGAAACATCAGCGTTTGACTGCGAGATAGAAATCCAAAGTCGATCACCTTGTACTTGGCATATTGGTAGTCATCGTCGTTCTCGTTCCCAGCACTGGGCGAGTAGAAGGGATTTATGATCCGAGTTTCCTCTGCTATTGGCTTGTTTACTTGAGCTTTCTTCAACTCTGCAACACTGCCGATGGTTCCGTTGCCGCTTTCCTCACTGGTAGCTACCGGCGCCATGTTGTCGTGGTTTAGAAGGGAAGTATCTAATGTCAGCTTCTGAGTTGCACGTTCCTCATATTTTATACTGGAACCAAGAGGTCAGGCGACTACTCCCGGGGACTCAATGCGGAATGTGGTGCCAGTCGAAGGTCTTATCGCGCAACCACATTACTCACTAACACTTACCATTTTGGGATGCAATATAAGCACGTATTCTAGCCTTGTGACCATCGATGCAATCTTTGCATTCTTTGACGGACGACCCAGTGCCAGAGGTACCTTCGGCCACACAGCAACGCTTCCGTCACGGTGATCAGAGCAATGGTAGATTTCCATAGCCTTGTAGTAAGTGAGTTGCGACACTGAATATGACGATTGCAATCAACTCTTGCAGTCACATGTCAGGGCTTTGCATTAAATTTAGCAGAAGAACATACAAGTAGCCACAGCCCAAATATCCATACAACGGTCCGGCTTGGGCGCAAAGTATACCACAGCATCTATGCGGCGCCTGTTGTAGCACAGCAAGTGATTGGGTACAGATATCGATAGCAGCCTGCGGTTCTAATCCACGCAGTCTAAACAAGTATACCCAATAGCATGTCCAATATATTATGAGCTTGGCTCTGAGACTAGGAATCCGACCAGGCATGCATCAAGCATGAAGTCTGCGTTTACCCACGCGTGTGTCAGTGCTAAGTTGTCCTGTTCAATGATGCAGCCCATACGAAGGTATGACGATTACTCACAGAACAACTTAGTTCCATCTCTACCCGCTACTCTCATGAGCTCCTTCTCACCACCCGGGTGATATGGGAGGTAGGGCGTGATATTATAAACCTTCCCGTTGATCGCTGTCCAAGCATCCTCTTTCTTGTTGTGTAACTTGAGCATAGATGGTGGAATGCGCATTAACGTATCAACTCCCTGGTAAGATCTCACTACATTGTGTACAAGAGATGCATCGACTTGCTTACTCGTAGGTCCTGGCCAGATGATTTGAGATTTCCCCAATCGAGAGGACCAAACCCAGGCGCTAAAGCCACTTTATCCCGTCTAGAAGGTCGCTTGGGTGGCTGAGTCGTAGCCATAGGTGCAAGAAGAGAGGATGAACTCTGTGGAGGTGGAACACCCGGCCGGCGCGTAGCAAGGCCGGGTGCAGGCGGCGGGGGCATCAATGCAGAGTCTGTGAGTATCGTTGGCATGCTGAGTCCCCTGGATGAGTCCGAAGATGAGGAAGGTGAGGTAGCAGCACGTTGTGCACTGTTGATCGCGGGGAAAGCGGGTGGTGCGTCGTCTTCACCTGCTGTATCCGATCCATCGTCCTCGTATTCTTCGTGGATTTCTGGGACTGAAAGTGACTGGTTTGGGTGAGAGTCGTTGGGTTCAACCCTGGTTGCGGAGGTATCAAGCGAGAACCAACCACGCAGATAAGACATGAAGTATTCGAGGAGAACTAGTAGTAGCAGTGCCAGAAGTTCTCCTCTATGCACCTAATTCAGCAATCGAATCCCACAATAGACACCGTGACTATGTCGGAAATTTCCAGCGTGCCTTCGAATTCAATTTATTGGATTTAAATATGTTTACACTAAGCTAATCGGCCGCGTGGGCGTCGTCGTGGGCGACGTGTTCATTCGTTTGAGCTTGCTCAAATATCCACCCTCGGTGGGCGTGCTCGGCGCTCGATTACCTGCTTGCTATGGTAAATCGGCCTTTCACGTGTCTATCAGGATTCTGAATCCTGTTTCAGGCTCCGTCCTCCTATAGTGGAGCCTTTCCCTTGCCTTGCGGGTGACTGTAGTTAGAGGGTCTCTAACCTTTCCCGTCACCTCGCTTGGTGAGCTTGTTTTTATAATCTTACTGTTTTTCGGTCTTACAGTTTCCCGTCGTCTCGCTAGATAGTCGTTTTGATCAATATATAACTTCGTTATCATCAGATCTACATCTTCATGTCTGATCATGGAGAAAACTCCCAAGCTACTGCTTCGTCTGGGCCTGATCCCACCACCATCACCGAAACCTCATCAGACCTCGCTTGCGTCGAGAGATGCAGCGAACTCATCAACCAGTATCGTCTCGGACGAAATAGGAAAGCCGATACCATCCTCGAACTCCGAGAAATCCTCGTTGATTCACCGGCTGTCAGGAGCGGCAGAAATCTCAATGAAGCCCTCGACGTTTTCATCACCATGCTCGATGACATCGATTTGTCCAATCGAGAGGCCGCTACTCACCCTTGGCAGCACTTCAAAGATGTTCCCACGTACTGTTAGACCCCATTATTATGTTGGAGCTATATGGTCTGAGGGACACCCTCCTCCAGGAGGCTTCTCCCTAGTTTCACAAGGATCTGGGCCATCCCTCGAGAGGATACATGCCGAGCCTCCTTGCAGAGGGTGAGTACAGCCTCCTGGATGTTTCCAATTCGAGCCTCAACACAGTATCCTCCCCAGATGTCACCTGATGAGGGTCGCTGCGGCCTGTCGTCACCTCCATATGTCACTGCCTGCGATGTTTGGCGAGTGTGATCACAGATGTCTTCGGGAGCCTCTGTTATTCATATGTTTTTTCTATATACATTCTATATACCCTTTGATGGCGAAAATTGATTTTTTTCCGTTCTTCCTCTCTGATGGAACAAGGGCTAATTCAGATTCAAAATGATGCATTGCTTGGTACTATAGTATATACGAAGGACGCGGTAGAGACATCAATGGTAAGAACAACAGTAAGAAAGGTCGGAAGCGTGAGTTCGAGGAGAAAAATGATGATACAACTCAACATATGCATGGCGGAGGGAGTCACTTCAATGGTTGAACGAAAATGAGGCCTGTGAGTCTAAGGAGCTCGTCCTCCATCCTCCGGGTCCTGAGGGTACTCGTTGGGATACTCATGCCCTCGTGATACACGCTGTGGCGAGAGTAACCCGGTCTCACCTGGTGTTCATGTTCTAGGGATCTGAACCTCCACGAATCTGCGATGAAGAGCGCTGATCAGTGATGTAGACTCGCGCATAAATAAGTGGAAGCATGCAGTCGCAAGACACGCACCACCCACGACATCGATGAGATAATGATGACTCAGATACCATTGTGCTCTAGTAGAGCACCCCTGCATATCCCCGACCCATTTTGTGCATCTGGCCACAATGCGTTGATGAAAAGTGCTTCGAGTGTCGCCCATCTGCATACAAGCTCAGGAACACGCCAGAGACGAGCAGTGACGATTCATTCTTAGAGTACATCTGCCTCAGATGAATTCTTCCAGGTGGAGTGCCGGTCAACCAAGGTCGGTGCTGTTGTACCTGCGCCAATGATATCGAGCAGATGTACTCAGCCCTAAATGAGTGGTCAACTCGAGAAGGGGAAAACATGACCAGGAAGCACGTACAGGTTTGCGTCAGGGTTGCATTATGGGGCACCATTACGCTCGAAAAGTAGTACTTAAGCATAGTAGAAGACCCTTCGCTGATGTCACCAAGTACAGTCTTGAGGAGCAAATGTCGGTCGAAGGCCTGGTCCAGAGAAGCTTAGACTGTGTCGCTGCACTGTCAGCACATCGCTTGGGGGTGTGATAAAAATGGAGGCGAACTTTGGCAGCAAGCTCAATGCTCATAGCGGCACGCCCGCGGTGTTCGACACCCAAAGAAAGACCCAACGATTCAAAGGACAATATCACGCACTCTCTGAGAGCGTGACATGGCCGTGGGGAAAGCAGCTGAAAAGACGACATCACAACCACCTGAGAGCAGGACATGGCTGTGGCACAATTAGCGTCGGGAACGCAGCTCAAAAGATGACGTCACGGACTTGCTGAGAGCAGGACATGACCGTAGCACCATCAGCATGAGGAAAGTAGCTCAAAGGGCGACATCACACACATCCTGAGAGCGGACATGGTCATGGCACTGTCAGCGTGGGGAAAGCAGCTGAAAAGACAACATCACACACCGCTTGAGAGCAGGACATGGCTGTGGCATGATCAGCGTCAGGAAAGCGGCTGGGGGGACAACATCACGAATTTTCTGAGAGCGGGACATGGTCGTAGCACCATGTGAACAGCAGCTTCAATCAGCATAGCTCGAGTCGAAGGAGGATCAATACACTCATTCACTGCAAACGGCAGACAACAACTTGGATCAGTGTGGCTCAAGCTCGAAGGAGGATCGACAGACTCACCCACTGCAAACGGCAGACAACGAGCTCAATCAGCATGGCTCGAGTTGAAGGAGGATCGACAGACTCACTCACTGCAAACGGCGGGGAACAACTTGGATCAGCGTGGCTCGAGCGCGAAGGAGGATCAACAGACTCACTCACTGCAACTCCCCATCCAGAGTCAAGTCTACATGCGCTGTGAGCAAGCGAGAATGAGTGCCGCCTCTCATCCTTTTCTCATCTTCGGCGTCCTGGTGTCGTCCGCAAGCGTTCGTGTCACGTCAGCACTTGCTGGCGTACGTTGGGCGTTTGCGCATGGTGCTGGTGGTGTTGGACGCACTGTGGTGGTCATTGGTGATGGTGGTAAGGCCAGCAGCCAGGAATATAGAAACGAGTTAGGTTAGCATGATGAAGCAGCACAAAAATGCATAATATACGCACCTCACCAGCTTAAAGATGCCCGCAATCCCTCATCGACCTCTAGTAAAAAGACCTAACATAGCATTATACTAGACATCGTCTGTTTGAAGCGTAAGACTTCAAGCTTCAAGGTTGGAGAATTTGGAGGTACGAAAGGTCATGTGACGAGACGCGTCGTGCATCAACAGAGACGCGTGTGTGCCCAATTCAAGAGCTCGTCTTGCCTTGTGAACCCTCCTCGGTACTGAGACTTTGAGAATCATCATGTAATGGCATGACAACATGACGCGAATCACCTGTAGAACACTAGATGTGGATCAACTTCAGGTGCCTGGGCCTGTGCCTACCGAAGCTATGGCTCTCAAGGGCATCTCACGAGCCTCTTGAGATGCTCTCGAGAGGTTTAAGCAGCCAATCAAGTAACGAATAAAACTCCAACTAAAACATAAAACATTGATTATGGACTGAATACTGATGATAACAGCATCTGGAATGGTCCGGAATAACAGCATAGCAGTCCCTACATATATTAATACCACCATTAAGTACTATTATAAGGCAAGTGACCCAAACAATGGACTTTACACGAAAAGTGCAGTGCAATGGGTCATTTACTTTACATGATTCCACTAAGAAGGTTGGACCGAAACTGATCTTATGCTCGCAACTTGACTATCTGCTTCAATTTCTTTGCCGTCCGGCTTTCTGTCGCATACAACGACTGTACTAGTAGAGACTGTTCACATACTGTAATATTTCAGCTACTAGTAGGGATTGGCGCAGGTATAAATCATTGTCAAAGTTCCTTATTTCTGAGTACATGGTCAAAACAAGAGTGCCACACAGATATATGACCATACGTGGTCAACAAATGGTGTTGGGCGGGTTTCGAAGGTGGTACTAGTAGGAGTGGTGTTAGAGGATAAAGTGGCAGGTGGTGCTGGTGGTGGAGCTGACATAGCCCTGTGAAGCGATGGGAGGCGGAATTGAAAGCAGTACGTGCATACACAATAGCTGAACATCATTAGCTTTCTCCAAGTCTATGATCCCGTCACCAGCCTGAGGTGCGAGTGATGGCGAATAGCTTGCGCCCCAACTTGCAAGACTGATCTACAATGCTAACCTCTGGGATGTAACAGCAAGAGTCTCGACTCTCGACTCTCAAGCGTCTCGTCTGTCGTGGTCTTCTGCACTGCTCTTTGCGACCCATGCTTGCCTCGTTTCTTAGTCGAGCATGAATGTCCATCATCGTCTCCATTGTGCTTGTTGTCGCCCAGCACTCGAGAAAGGTCCTCTGGCTCCTTGACTAGCAAACCCGCGCTTGGAGCCGGCTCAATGACCAACTACACACAAGTGAATGTGCTCTCGAACATTTGGATCCAAGGGTCGTTGCAAGCGTTAAACGCTGATGTAAATATAGGAAGGCGGGGGACTTCATAACCTCATTAGCGTCAGTGGCAACAGTTGTATAAGGTACCTTAATTGTTGTTATCGCCAAGTCATCTTTTGCGAATTGTTGCTAACCATATCGCAATACACCAGTCGTCAAGTTTTCCTTCGAAGAAGTGCCGGCGTAGCGGATGTGGTTGGGCGCTGAGGAAAAGCTGGACGGTGGAAGTTGACCTTGTGAGTGGAACAGCGGATGAATAACATACATCAGTGAAGTTGCGAAGCACCATATAACAGAGGTGTGATGTGCATTTCCAACAATCCCGCGACGTCAAATGCGACCCTTGGATGTCAGGATCAATTTCAGAAGAAATCTTAAATGATGTGCGACTTACAGCTCAAGACTTGAGACTAGGCCGTAGCTCTGTCCCTTGGCACGGCATGCAGCAAGGATAGTACGGTGCATGCACGACCACCTTCAGGAATCCAGTTGTCCCTGAAGTCAGGGACAGGATGGACGTCGTCCGGCGTGGCCTCATATGCAACCAAGTCTGACATGCACAGTAGATGCGACAGCAATGAGAATTGCTGTACAAATTGGCTTGTAAGGCCAGAAGCGGACAAGAACATCAGACGCACCTGTTACAACAAATTCTGCCAACACTCAAAATTGCTTAAACTAATACATCGTCTTTTTTAGCAGGCGGCCCAGTTTGTAGGACCTGGGAGTGAGAATGAGAGCGTCCCAGGCCAATACAGTACGTGTACAGGGGGTAGGAATGATGGGTGGAAGAAGTGTATTCAAAGGCTTAATGAGGCGGGACGGGAGTCCGGGACGAAATGCTGGAGAGGGTTGCGAGGTCTGCGAGCATCGCAGAGGATGTATGCAGTATCCAGAGGGTCGCGGGAGGGTCGTGGGAGGCGCTGGAGGAGAATCCTGGAGGAAGCAGGGTGTGCTATAATTAGATCATCTGCGAGACTGGGTCTCTCAGACCATATAATCCCAACATAAAAATAGGGTCTGACAGACCTTTAATAGCACCGAAAACTGCTGCCTGAGGTGCCGCTACTTGAGGGAAACGTTCAGAGGGAAGGATTATTGAAGAGGAAACTCAGCGAGAGAATAGGGGATCAGCCTATGACGAAGAGATTGAAGGTGGCAAGAAGCAGCCAAGAGACGACTCAGAGTCCGAAGAGGAAAGCCAACCATCCTCTAAACGGTCAAAGACGGTTGACGTTAGCAAGTTCCCCTGGAGTCAGAAGAGAAACGAAGCTCTCGCCTCTCTCCCAGAGGATATCCGACAAACCTACCAGCAACTCGAGAACTTCTCACCTGATCCAAAAGCCGTCGTCACCGACATCCTATCCACGCCAGGGTGTCCACCTTTCCCACCTAGCGAATGGCTCAACCTCGTTAAGTGGAAATACGTTGACCTCGCCAAAGTTCTCGACTCCGCTCACACCACCGAACTTGACCCAAAGAAAACCCACATCATTGATGATGAGATTGAGCTTGCCCTTCGAGTCTCTAAATCATCGGGAGGGATCAAAACATCATCTGACCACAACATTGCCTTCTCAATGTACATTGATGCCGTCTCGTTCGTCTTCCCACAGTGACGAGATGAATACGTCCAATACAACACCTATATTAGCCGACTCTTTCATGCCATGGAAGTTCGATTGCATTCGAGGGTCATCGAGTTTGATCGCTCAGTCAGAAACCAGGTGGCCATGCAAAGAAACTTACGCCTCACTGATTATTCCCAATTTGAACACCTCCGAACCACTTTCCTCACCTCTTTTGGCGTTGGTACCAATTCCTCCTCATCCGCATCTGGTTCCGGGGGAAGATCGAATCGGAGAGAAGGAAATGGCGGAAGGGATGATCCCTGCCATAAATGGAATAGAGGAACCTGCCAAAAGTCCGATAGCGAGTGCCGCTTTACACACTGCTGTGATCGAAGAGGATGTAGGGGAGCCCATCGAAAGTCGGAGTGTCCAAACAAGGGAGTTCCTAAATGAAAGCATTGCACGTGGTCAGAGATTTCGACGAAAGGGAGTTTGGAGTCCAGGAGTATCGGGTTGCAGCAGAACCACTCTTTGGACTGAGACTGCTGCACCATTGCCTCGACCTCCTGCGCGCGAATTTTTAAACCATGACGCTCTCAATACCATTCAGTCTCACCCTTCTTTGTTCAAAGTCTCTACTCCTATCAAGGTCGACGTCTTTGAGTCTTTGTTAGCCGATCATCCAAATCCCGACTTTGTCAACTCTGTATGTGTTGGGTTACGCGAAGGTTTCTGGCCTTTTGCGGACACTCATGCCGAAGAATGGCCTCTTATTTTTGACAACTCTGATCGGCCTCCCAAGACTGAGGCTGAAAGGGAGTTCTTGCGAGCTCAAATTGAGAAAGAGATTGAGGTTGGCCGTTATTCCCAAGCTTTCGGTCCAGATCTGCTTCCTGGCATGTATAGCATGCCCATTCATGCTGTTCCGAAGCCAGGAACAAACAAGCACCAGCTGGTTACCGATCATAGCGCAGGAAAATACGCCCTTAACTCAATGATTTCCCCTGAAGATATTGCAGGAGTCACTCTTGATAACATTCACGACTTGGCCAATGGGCTGCGTTCTTTCAGACATTCGCGGCCTCACGCTAAGTTAATTTTGTGGAAGGCTGATGTATCAGAGGCTTATCGTCACATGCCGATGCATCCCTTATGGCAGATCAAACAAATTGTTAGTTTTCAAGGTCGACAATACGTTGACAGGAGGAACGTATTTGGCGGTCGGGCTTCGCAAAGAATTTATCACGCGTTCATGTCGCTCGTCATCTGGATCGCTATTTTCAAAATTCTTATTCATTTCCTCTATATCTACGTCGACGACTCTTTCTCGTTTGAAGACAAACGAGACCTTGAACTCTACGCTCCTTACAAGAAGGTCTTGCCGCGCAATATGGTCAAACTTCTTCGACTATGGGATGCTATAGGCTTACCACACGAGGAAAGGAAGCAGATTTTCGGCTCGGAGCTTCCTATCATCGGTTTCGACGTTGACCCGAACCTGATGCGGGCTTGAATGTCTGACACTTCGTGCATGCAACTAATTCAAGAGCTGGCTAGTTTCGCCCAGAAAGGCTCTCGTCGGTCTCTGCGCGATTTTCAGCGCTTAGCGGGTTGGCTAAACTGGGCGCTGAATGTTTATCCACTGCTACGTCCTGGCCTCTCGGCTCTATATGCCAAAACTGCAGGGAAGCTAGTATCTAGGGCTTTGCTTTGGGTCAATAGAGATGTTGTGAGGGAACTCAACTGGGTCATTAATCATCTTCGCGATGTCGAAGGTGTCTTCTTTTTCAAGTCCGTCTCCTGGAGTTTTTCACATCTTCCACCAGACGTGTTAACAGTCTATACTGACGCGTCGGGAGATGGGCTTGCATACTGGTTCCCTGACTTAAACATTGGATTCCAGTCACCCTTACCGAGTTCGGCACCTATCGGAACCATTTTCTACTTTGAGGCGCTGGCGGTAACTGCTGCAATTCTTGATGCCATCTCTCGACTTCATCCGGCCTATCACCGTATCGCTGTGTTCTCCGACAATATTAACACTGTTTCAATGTTCAACTCTCTTGCAGCACTCCCTCCGTACAATTGGTTACTCATGGAGTCGATGGATGCCATCATCTCAGCTCACGTTGACTTTCGAGTCTTTTTCGTTGCGGGAGTGGAGAATGTTGTGGCAGATCATTTGTCGCGCTGGAGGAACTCTGCTGCTGAAACGTTCTCACCGGGTTTATCCATTCATCCATTTACACCGCCCCATAATCCATTATTACCCCCTCGGAATACGCTGGGGGCGAGTAAAAAATGATACCGAGCGTGAGTCGGGCCAGACAACCACACCGGGAGGTCTGGTCTCTTGAGCGTCTCATCCATGAGCGCTCGGTTCTGTTGGGTTTGGCCCTTGATCACAATACTTCGCGTGCCTATTCTTCTCATCTGAATTCTTATCTCGCTTTCTGCGAGCAGCATCATTTCCCACTCAAGCCCACTCCGGACACCATGTCTTATTACATCACCTTCATGTCTCATCACATCCAACCACGCTCAGTTGAGGCTTATCTTTCGGGGATTGTTAATCAGCTCGAACCTCACTTCCCTCTCGTGCGTCAATCACGTCAGTCACTTCTTGTGAAGCGAACTTTACGTGGCGCTCTTCGCACTCTCGGGCGTCCTATTTTGCGCAAGTCACCAATTCTGCGTGATGATTTGCTATGTGTCCTCAATGGTCTGCCACATCCTTTAACTCACGACGACCTCTTGTGGATCATGCAACTTCATTGTGGGTTCTATGCCCTCCTTCGTTTGGGAGAATTAGTTGTACCGGATGTTCTCGCTTCTCGTGATTTTTCAAAAATCTCACTGCGAACTTCGGTAGTCGTTTCAGTTAACGACTTCTCCTTCTTGATTCAGCGTGACAAGTCAGATTCGCGGTATGAAGGGAATCGAGTCGTGATCCAACGGTCATTAGTCGGATCAGACCCTCTCCCTCTCTTTACGCGCTACCTTGCATCACGCGACTCTCGCTATCCTCTCCATCCTTACCTCTGGCTGCGTAGCAATGGGCTGCCTCCAACTCGTACATGGTTTATCCACAATCTCCGCAAGTTCTTCCCTGCCACTATCTCTGGCCACTCGATGCGGGCTGGTGGAGCCACGTCTCTCGCTGCTGCAGGAGTATCTTCCGATGGTATTCGTGCAATCGGTCGGTGGAACTCTGACACTTGGGAGCGTTATGTACGCAAAAACGCGACGCTTTTGCAAGCGTTGCTCTTTCACGGTCGTCCTGTGCATGACCCGCCATTTGCGTCTGTCTAGTTTCGTTGCGTTTGTGCGTCACATACTATGTATTAATATTTTCTTTTCTTTTCTTTTTTCTTTCCCTCCCTACTCCCTCCCATTTTTTCTATAGCTTATAGCGTTCATCCCTTCAGTTTACTATTATTTGTCGGGTGTTCTACTTACTTGCCACGTCATACTACTAGTCGTCAATCTTATCTGGTCCCCAGCTATTCTTCGGGGACCGTTTTCTGGCTATATCTGTGCGCGTGCGCATCCTCTATCGTGCGAGGCCGATTAGAGACATTTTAAGGGACCTTTTCACACGGTACACTTATAATGCATGTTAATAGTGTACGAAAAAATTTCAAGGCACTTATAATGTGTGCCCAAATCATGTTAAGGCACTGTAATGATCCTTGGTGGCGTGTGATGAGTCTAACATTTTAAGGCCATATAATGATAGTGTAAGCATTGTAAAGGGTAGCAAGAAATTCAGACAATTTCAAGACTCGTTGTTCGTATTTCGATGCTCTTGCTGGAATTCCCAAATAATCATAATAATAATATTAATAATAATATTAACAATATTGGTCGCATTCATACTGATCGCGACAGAGATAAAAAAACGGTGATCGTAATACTCACATTATAGTAATCTGACAGGTGGTATTTCTCGGCTGAAGGTCGTGGGGTTGGTCCTGAATAGAGAATCGAAAGGCATAGCAAGGTGTGAAGGTCGGGTAGCGAGTGCGGGTGCAGGAGGTCGAGGAGGCTGGGTGGACGAAAATATTGAATTGGGAGGTGCTGAGTGCTGGGACTGTGTGTGGTCCTGGAGGTTGTTTTAAATTGAATTGTCACTGAATTAAGATGTAGATTAGAATCGTTGTTGAGGGGAAAAAATTGTGATGTTGACGACATACCAATAGACTTCATTTCAATGGACAACCATTGCCTCTCGAGAAAGTGCTGGTAGTGCATGGATTGAGAGAGAGAAAAAAGAGAAGAGTAAAGTCGGCGGAATCTTGAATCGACGATGTCTGTTCAGAGAGGTGGAAATGGTTGCAATGAGAGAGGACTCAATAGAAGCATTGATCAGAACAAAGCTCAACTTGTTTGGCCTTGTGATTATACTACCCTAATTTGGATGCAATTTTATGACTTAGTAATCATTTGAAGGCTGAATCAAGAGATGCGGAATGTGCTGTTGGGCGGGGCGTCCAAGACTTAATAGCTGTTGAAAGGTGACAATAGGTAAACTGGAGTTAGCATTGATAATTGTAGGTAAATGTAAAACAAATCAAATGGTGACAGGATCAATGAGTGAGACTTAGTCTAAGATTCCACTATTAATGATATCATGATTACTTCCTCCTCGAAGCCTTCCTCGGTTTGGTACCACCATTGCGTGTAACACGCTTGACGGCTGGAGGAGGACCCAAAGGAACAAGAGGGGCCACGTCCGGTTCCACCGCAGTTTGAGCAGCCTGAGCGCTTGCTCAATGTTGAGCTGCTGTCACCCTACCACCCTTAGATGCAGATGGCACCGCGTCAGTTCTAGCACCATCCAGCAACAACTGGCCAATGTCAACTTCAACCTGCAGCTGAGTGGTAGTGACGGGCCCTCCCAGATTGCTGATAGACATTGCAGTCTGGTAGTTACAGTTGACAGTGGTGACTGCATTCTGAATCACGTCAGCACAACTTGCATGTGCCGGAGCATAAGTGATGTGTGAAGATGATGGAGGTTGTGGTGCGGTGGGGATGGGGACGGTTTGTGGCACAGAGGCAGGATCTTCTAACTGCTGTAAGAAGTCGTCTTCCCAGGTAGGAGGTTGGGAGGCAGAGGGTGGAGTAGGGGTACCGCTAGTAGCTAGGACTGAGCTCGTGCCGAAAACCTCCTGGTTGTAATAATTGATCACGCTGGTAGCCCATGGGCTGCGCTTGAATAGTCGCTCCAAGTAAAAATCGAAGTCTTGCGCATAGTCAATTTTCGTGGCTGGTCCGGTTGCTGTGAGCTCTTGATCATGCGTTAACAAGAAATGCGTCTGAGAACGAGACAAGATCAGCATGCATGCAAAAATTAGAAGATTATAATGCGTTCACCACAATAGCGGCGCCTGCAATTAGCCCTTCTGTGACACACTGCGTAGACCAACGCTGACCCCTGGCCTTTGGATGTCCTTTGGTCTTCCCAGACAGTGAAGCCTTCCCGAAGATTTCCACTCGAATGATCTGAGGGACGGAGTCAGCACTAACGTACTGCTTGGACAGCAGCTGAAAATGTCATGCACCTTGGCCATGACTGGCATTTTGAGGAAGTCGTCTGGAACGAGAGCAGAAGGATCCATGAACAGAATGGGGGCTAGACGTGTATACTTTTCTCCACCAACATCCTTCTTTAAAAGAGCAAGGAGCTGCGCATTCTCCTTCTTTTTGGCGGGCTCGTCAGTGAAGACGGTCGGGTCGAGTTTTAAAGTAGAGAAGATCAAGCCAGCGCAATCCTTGAGACTATGCAGTATGTTTGACCTCTCGGAACTAACCGCAGCACGAAACTAGAGTATCTCATACATAAGTGTTGATGCGCAGACAGAGGGAGAATCGGACATACCACTGATCCAAACTGTGGGTAGGTCTCCATTGCTTTATGCAAAGCCTTGGGAATGCACTGATAAAGCTCGGCCATCGCACCATTGAGCTTCGCTTCAGGCGAAGACCAACGCGTATCACTGCATGGATCAATGTCTGGCTGGGGCTTTGTCGGAAAGAGCCCGCTCATGACCCAAAAGTAGTTAAGCATGGCATACATCTTGCCCGCACGGGCAATGTCATTGTCGATGGTCGCTGTCTTCTTCAGAACTCGGTTTCGGCTGCATGCAGGGACAGCAGCCTGAAGCAAAGCATGGTCTTTCTTGAGAGCGCGCAACTCAGACCGAACCGCGGTATATGCTTGTTGCGCCATTTCTAGTGCCTAGAGATTCAACTGCTACATCAACCAAACCAAGAGAACGGCAGCATGAGTAAACTTACCTTGCGGACTTCGTGCATGGGCGCGTCAGGCTGAGGAACTGTTAAGACCGTCCTCAGGGTGTTGAGTTCGCTCCGTGCATCAAACTCGTTGTCTTGTGCGTTGTTTCCGGATTCGGACTCAGTGTCCTCAATAGCGTCGAGTTCTGCTGTGAAGTCGTCTGAGGAATCTCCAGCCTGGGGCATGACAATGAGACTAAGATGCAAGAAACTTGAGTCTGATCAGTTGGAGATGTGAGGCATGACAATTTCACTTGCCTGGTTCCATGTTATAAAGGCGTGACCCTGCACAGGACCAGTTGCTCCGCAGCATCTTGCCGTCCTTGCTGTTGACATGCGGCGCGTTTAGTTCAGCCTTGGCAAAGCCGACATGTAATAAAAGCTGCAGGTAGTTTGACTTGAGTACCGATTACTATCAGATGATTAATAATGACTCACCCTGATATCAGTCCAACTAGGAGTCAGTCTACATGAGGGCAGTGTCCATACCATGGCTATTATGACATGTATTATTAGTGTAGTTAAGATAGAAAAACACGACAAATTGGACTTACAGCGGGACAGAAATTTAGATACCAGAACATGTTGGGATTCGGCCTTGGGATGTACTGGTGAGCCGGCCTGATTGGACTGGGAAGGATCAGCAGGTGGAAGCGGAGAGAAGATTGTTGCACTACAGTAGGCGAACTCGGAAATGCAATATTCCCGACAACTGGAGGACGCATGGCACCATTTGATGAGATGCGCATTTGCGGAATGGTAGATGGCGGTTGCATCGCTTTGACATGCGCCTGCATGGAAATCAGTACACCATTTGGCATCGGAATGCCTGCGGGGGCTGCATGAGTAGCTGAAAGTGGCATACCTCCAGGATATACCCGCTGAATGCCATATTGATCGCGACGAACACTGTACTGGGGTTGCACCCCAAGGCGGTATGGGGAGAGAGTGTTGGCGGCTGTCCACGGTCACGACAATGGTGTCGTCTGTCGTGAGGACCTGATGGTCTTGATCTGACAATAATGTCATCATTTGACGGAGATACTTTGGATCATAGTCATTGATGAGAATTCGAATGTTGAATGAAAGCATCACGACAATCAATCGCAGCGTTGCCTAGACGAGTTATATGGTGGCAGACATAATGCACGCGATCGAGACTTGCTGATGATTTCGATGATTTCACCCCTACCTGCACCCAAGCCCATGCTTGCGTTCGCAGTAGCAGTTAGTACCCAACGAGGGAAATTTGCGCTTGAGCTCGGCAAACTCAAAGTGCTTGTCCCAAACCTGTAGCGTTTGCTGCGTGTAGTCGCGCTTAAGATTTTCTCGACAAAGGAGTGTTTTGGTGAGCTCCAGACCCTGCATCAACTCGTAGATATGGGAGAGTGGAGCTGAGTAGTGCATGGTGTGGGCAAAGGAGATGGCTGTGTCGTTGGAGATATGGGAGAGCGGAGCTGAGTACGAATTTGGTGTGCATGGTGCGGGCAGAGGAGATGGCTGTGTCGTTGGAGATATGGGAGAGCGGAGCTCAGTATGAATTTGGTGGGCATGGTGCGGGAAGAGGAGATGTCTGGGTCGTTGGAGATATGGGAGAGTGGAGCTGATTCAAAGTGCAGTCAGACGAGGTAATGTTTAAAAGAGAGAGATATACATACATATCTGGACACTGTAGTTCTGATTCAGACTGATAGAGGTGAAGGTTTCATGGGTGCCTACCATGTTCTAAGGAGACATTGGAGCTGGTCACTGGCGTGCTGGATGTGACTTCAGGCGCACAAACATGTCACTATCAATGTGGTCGACCACGAGGAATTCATCTCGGTGATCAGGATCAGGGAAACACACAGCACCGCGAATGAAAGACTGGACTGGAACGAAGATCGAACTTGCCCTTGGGATGGCTTTGACACGAGTAAGTCGTAGATCACGGTCCAGCCTTCGAGAAGCACCAATGCCAGCAGTGAATGGCTGTACCAGTGCAAACTCGAAGGAACCAACGTCCAAAAGCTGACAACTAAATATAAAAACAAGGCGAACAAAGACTGATACTTCCTGAGTGAGTTTTATAAGTGCGCAGTCAAAGCGCGGGTGCCCATGGAAGCATGGAGTGCATCGAAGGTAGTCGGTAGTTTGCTTCCAGTCGACGGAAGACTCGTAGTGAACTTTGAGAAAGCGATGTTCGCGAATCTAGTTCAGAAATACACAAATCAGTACAAGACATTTACAAAACAAGATCGACTCACCAAGAAGTTTGTCGGTATGATAACCCATCTCTCCAGTCGATATCCGTATGTTGGTAATGAGTTGTTAATAAAGTCGGAAAACTTCTTACGAAAGCCTTGAAACGCCCTATCCAATTGGCCGCTGTGGTTCTCGATGTCTTGGATGGCTACGGGCTGTTGTGTCGAACCAAGTTTGATGTGTCCCTTGAAAGGAACAGGATTCGGGACTTCATCATCATCATTGCCCTCTTCCACCAATGTGTGCCGGTTGTCAAGCACGTCCACATGCGCTCTCAACATTTTGACTGCGAATTTGCGCTTGTCAACACGGAGTATCTAACGAGGTCTTTACATGAGTGAACATCAGATACTATGATGTTAGAAATATACCTGGTCAGCAACATCCTTACCATTTGACTGGCGCTCATAGGCCTCTTTGAGGGGGCCATGAAGTTTCTCATTTGGACGGGTGCTGTAGTTGCGTACTACACCCTTCATTCGGATGTCCCTAGTTGCGTGCTTCCAGAGATGAGCCTTGGGAAAGTCCCAGTCAAGCTTAAGACCTTCGATGGGAGAATTGAGAGCACATTCGATGTAGTCCTAGAATGTGTGATCATCAATCTATTTACAAAGTGAATGAACAAAACATTTACCTTGAGTGCGCTATCAAAAACGAGTAGTTCAGCATCGATTGCTGCCAGCGTGCTTGACGTATGCATGTCGAGACCGATATAGCTGTCCAATTGCAGATAGCTGCTAATAACGCGGAGAAGTTTATACCCTTCTGGGCTAGTCCTCTGGTTCAAGACGGTTACCGCAGCGTAAAAGGCTTGCTGCGCGGCGGTCAGTATTAGAAAGCCAAAAGCCTCATGATACGTACCTTGGATAGATCTTGCATTTTGTTACCATCACTGAAGGTAATGTGGATGACGGTGCTGAAATGATTGAGATTGCGCCATCGAGGGAAGCTAGCAACCCTACCGAAGGTCATGAGTTGACGAGAATCACCCCTTGTTGTAGTATTTGCCCTTGTTATATGGCAATAGCCAGAAATGGCCGTTTTATGACACCTGGTTACTACCACATCCTAGTTTGGCCAATCCTGTGGCTCAAAACTACCACTAACCACCACCGCAGTTTTGAGAAATTTTGAAACTCAGCTTCAATTTTTTGCCCCCTGGGTTGCTCCCCACATCAGGTCCTTCTCACATTATTCCC